>JARQOC010000010.1:101355574-101380201 GCA_033576535.1 Allobates femoralis | reverse complement strand
CAGGTCTGTAAAGTACTAGGTCTGGGAAGATGTACTGATCTTTGTCTACATCCACAAACCGCAAACGAGTTGTTGACAATGAGGAATTTAAGCTTAAACCGTTGATTTACCAAGCAGTATAAAAGCTAGCCATATTCACTAAAGGAAGATAGCCCCAAAATAACTGTCATATATTACTTTTTTCAAGTTTACTCTGCAATCTCATACAAAATAGGTTTCACATTCCGTGATGTTGTACAGTATATCATAAGGCTTTATACAGGAGTACAGTAAAAAAATGTGTATAATTTAATTTTTTTTAACTTTATTCCCGTTTAAAGCCTTATGATATACTGTACAACAACCATCAGGGAATTGCTGCTGCCTGCATTTACCACTAGAGGGAGCACACTGTATATAGAGGTAAATATAGATATCAATATAACTCTGTCATCAGTCAGCTCCCTCTAGTGGTGGCAGTAGGAATCCACACTTATATTGTTATAATAATCTTTATTCATATAGTGCCAACATATTCTGCAGCACTTTACAATTCAGACATTCATATACAGTCGGTAAAAAAAACTATAATTAAAGCAAAAAATAATGACAACCCAGCTCCAAAGAGCTTACAACCTAACAATGTTGTGTGGTGTCCCTTTGTGTCCGTGGACTGCTTCATCTTTTTATATATCTGACGGCTTTTTTTTATGGAGGGGATAGCCCAATATACAGCATCAAACCAACCAACCCTTCTTTATAGAGTAACCATTTTGCACTGTTGGCCCATTACAGTGTCAGCCTGAGCCCAGCAGAGTGGGACGATCCAAGCCTTCCTTACCTGGCGCACCATACTTGGATGTGAGATGGCTGGTCTAAATGTTAGTCCTGGTCTGTATATTATTTGCCCCGGACTGGAGAAAATGCCATTCGTGTCACACATGAAAAATGATTCCATAGCAGAATCCGCTTCTGCATGAATATGACAGATCCTAATTTACAAGACTTCAATGTTTTAAGGGGAGATCCACTACCACCTGAGAGTGTCCTTACAATGTATCTGACATAGACAAGTTTGGGGGTCACTTGACTTCACCCATTCTGTACAGCATTGCCCTCATGCAGAAACTGAGTCATGTCTTGGTAAAGATGCTCCGTCCCCTCATTTAAATGTATGTAGTAGAAAGTGTTACAGGAATCAATTGACTTTACCAACTGGATTTGTGGTTCACAGGCCCAAACATCTGCTGGAAATAAGGATATTGAGAAAAAAAGCCCCCTCCTGAGAAGAAGGAAAAGAGCTTGGATCATACCCCCATTCCATATGCAGGAGAATGGTCGAGGTCCATTTCCAAAACGAATAATCCAGGTATGGAGACTGCAAAAAGAAAAGCAGATTTGAATGCACAGTCTGTCTGTTGTTGTGGATACATCAAAAAATGGGTAAAAATGGCAAAACAGATCAACACAACTAAAATAACAAGTGTTTTTGTTTAATTCAGACAAATTGCTACTTGTACTGCCTACTTGGGTCTCATTATCTGCCCCCTTCATAACAACCATCTTTAGTACGTAGTAGTGCCTCTCTGGCTGTTATGACTTGCTGCCTCTCTGGCTGTTAGGACCTGCTGTAGTTGTGATGTAAAGCCAGACATCAGCCTCTAGCAATGTTACTGAGGAATCTTAGCCCCTTTTTCATGGGCAGTGACTTTTAGGAAACTAATATTCTTTGGTTTCTGTGCTACATCCGCCTTGTTTAGATCTTGCCAAGATCTTCTATGGGATTCAAGTATTCTGACTGTGCAGAACTCTTCAAAATATTCTAGGACTTCTCCAGAAACAAAATTAGGCTGGACTGAGAGATGGTGTAGAGACACACTTATGCGAGCTGCATGAGAGTGTCTCTCATGCATCTCACATGAGTCACCCAGCCCGCCACCTGCCTTTCTGAATGGCAATGTGGAGCTGCTTGTATTTTTATGGAGCTTCATCCTTCCATTCAGAAAGGCAGGTGTTGAACCGGGTGACTCATGTGAGATGCATGCAAGACACTCGCATGCAGGTTACTTAGTGTGTTATCCCACCTAAACTGAGGATCATTGTCCAGTTGGAAGGTCCAATGATGCCTAAGCTTCAGCTCTTCATAAAAGACATGACATCTTCTCCTAGGATTTTCTAATACTTCATTGTATAACCAGAGTAGTATGGGCCCCCCAACTACTTTTTCCTGCAGCTTTGATCCCCACGCAGGTGGCGTTTTAAAATGTAATTGCACCACTTGACATTGTCTACACCAGGGGTCTCAAACACACGGCCTGCGGGCCGCATGCGGCCCCCGACACCGTGGACAGTGAATCATGCCGGCGGTCCTGTGCAGGGGGCCGCAGCGATACTGCTGTATTATTACTTCCGGCCCCTTCATTGACACTTCACTGCCGCTCGCTCTGCCGCTTGCTCTGTGCCCTGCAAGTTCAATGCAAGCCTCCAGCCAATGAGAGGTATATGACGTCACCTGCGGGCCTCTCATTGGTTGGCGGCTTGCATAGGGCGCAGAGCGTGCGGCAGTGAAATGTCAGTGAAGGGGCCGGAAGAAATACAGCAGTATCGTGGCAACAACCTGCACAGGACCGCCGGCTAGATTAGTTTTACAAAAGAGTCTGTGTCTGTGAGTTAATGTGTGTGTGTGTGTGTGAGTGTCTGAGTGTGAGTGTCTGAGTGTGAGTGTGTCTGAGCCTACAAGAAGGGGTTAAGGATTTGGACAGTACTACATTGAGCAAAAGATTCTGGTATTACTAAAAATATCACTTAGTTCTACAAGCAATGCGGCCCCTGATAAAAAAAAAAATTCTATGTGTGGCCCACCAAGCCAGCCAAGTTTGAGACCCCTGGTCTACACACTCCTGAACTCTAGTACCCCACAAGTCTAAAGCAGATTGTGACGGAGCAGGAAGCCATTAGGTCTCTGCTTCGTCACAGGTTCCAACCATATATGCATCACACACAGTGGGTCAATGCCATGCTTAATTTTAGGCATCACTGAGCCATTGCCATTCTTCCCTGTAGACATCACTGAGCCACCGCCATGCTTCACTGTAGCATCATGGCACCGCAATTCACAGTAGACATCACTTAGCCACCACCATTCTCACTAGTAGAGCCATCACTTAGCACCCATTCTTCACGAGCCACTTAGCACGCCATACTTCACTGTAGGCCTCACTTAGCTACCGCCATGCTTCACTGTAGGCCACACTTAGCCACTGCCATGCTTCACTGTAGGCATTACTTAGCCATCGCCATGCTTCACTGTAGACATCACCAAGCCACTTTTTATGCTTCACTGTAAACCTTACTGAGCCACCGTCATGCAATGATGCCAATACATTATGGCTCTTGATAAAATCCCAAAAGTAAATAAATAGGTTTCACATCCTGATATACATGAGTTTTTGGGTTTTTTTTTTCTCCAAAATCTCTGTAAAAATTAATAGCAGCTTTTTCCCTACGTTTTTGTACGTCCTCATTGCTTTTTAAGGGTAATTACAGTGCGGGTTCGCCCATCACTAGTAAAGTTTGGAGTCCATACTGAACACCTACTCTTCGGGCACAGACCCCGAACCTGGACTTCCCTGAGAAGTCCGTTTCTCTGTTCGGGTTTGGATTTGATTGGGAGCTGTAAAAATAAACACAACAGTGATTAAACGTCAGCATCATTACTTAATGGATCCGTATGATTGTACTTCCAGGGCCGCTCATTAACTTAATATATTCACTGCACTGGCTCCAACAGCCAATCACAGACGCCGCCTCTTTGTGATAGCATCTGTGATTGGCTGTTGCTCCCTGCACCCATTGTGCCAATGTCTGTGATTGGTTGCCATAGGCAACGAACCTGTCATTTATAGAAGTGTAGTAATAAATAATTTAAAAAAAAATTGCACAGGGCTTCACTGTTTTTTGTCACCCCCAGCTGCGTGGCTTTATCTTGGCTGGCAATCAAAAATACAAGGGAGCCCATTATTACTCTTAATTATTTAAATAAATAATTAAAAAGAAAATGTGTGGGCTTGGCCTACTTTTGATTGCCAGCCAAGGTAAAGCCATGCAGCTGGGGGCTGGGATTCTCAGCGTGGTGTTCCCCATAGTTATTGGGCCACCCAGGCCAAACAATAGCAACCTGCAGCCACCCTAGAAATTGGTGCATTCATTAGAAGCGGAAATTCCTGGCACTTTACCCGGCTCTTCCCAATACCCTTGTGCACTGGCATCGGGGTGATAGAAGAGGTTTAATGACAGCTGACTATTGACAGCTTGTCATTAAGTTCAGAATGCTCTGAGATCCATTCATTATCAATCCTGTGAGTAAATAGATAAAAAAAACTGTTAAGGCCGGCTTCACTCCACAGCACCATCAGGTCCAGGGCTGTCTGATGTGAACCAGACAACCCCAGACCTGATTTGGACACAGAACCGAGGAACAAATATGCTCTCCGGTCCGGTTTGCACCCGGATGCCTCAATTGCAGCTGCAGTTGCTGATAATTCAATATCATGGGGAGCTGGCCGCGGTCCTGAACTGGTAGCAGGGGACAGCTCCATGGTGCTGAAGTTCAACGCCGGCTGGCGCTGAGCTTCAACACCTGGCGTCCAGCTTCCGGGTGTGTCTCCGGTGCTATCCGGTGCCATAGACTCCAATGTTAGGGGGCCGTGAGGATCTGGGAGATTCCGATTTCTATCAGATTTTTTTCCCCCAGGCACACACATACTGCATGCTCCATTTTTTTGTGTCCGGCAGAAAAATCTGAATCCTGGCGGATCCTCCGGGACTAATGGAAACCGGATGGTAGATAGCTGCAATCCAGCTCCATCCAGCCCCATAGCATACTATGGGACCGAAATCGGGTCCGGGGCTGTCCGGTTCACACCAGACAGCCCTGGACCTGATGGTGCTGTGGTGTAAAGCCGGCCTAATACAACTAGTACAAGATCCTTCACTTTTGGTACCGTACGTCTGAATCTTTACACAGGTTGGACCTAACTGTCTCGTCCCTTTGCTGGAGGTGCTCTCTTGTGAGAGGATCAATCTTTTATATGTTCTGAGAATGTTAATTGATCCGGCCATTTTGGAAAATGGTACAAACAATCAGTCATATCTTAGATTTAACACTGCCTCTAGACCCCCCGATTTTCTCAATATATTCCCACATGCCCTACCTAAGAAGGCTGCTAGACTCCTCTTAAGGTACCGTCACACACAGCAATATTGCTAGGCAATTTCACTGGCAATTTGCTGGTTGCAGTGAAATCATGGACACATTGCTCCATTTTGTGGCTGTGTACAAATGGAACAATGTGTCCACGATTTCACTTCAACCAGTGAATTTGTCTAGTAATATTGCTGCATGTGACAGTACCTTTACACATTCTGACAGCTACTAGATGTTTAGTGGTAGCCCAATGAAAGCGAACCTCCTCACCATCTACATTTGACTTATATGACTAAACAAGTTTTTTATAACATTATACACTTCGGAAGTAATATGTGGATTTGCACAATTTTTACTGCAAGCTGTCTTCTGGTGGTACTGGCTTCTTCTTGTTTATCCATTTGATTTACATGCCAAAATTAAAGACATTAGAAATTTCTAATACGATGCAGCCCTAAACAGTTACAGATTTGACTCCATTTGGTGTCGCTGAGATTCTCTCTTGACCTCACTAACACATAAAACTCTGCCCACTAGGTTATGCCACCCATTCTTTGCACTCCTTTATCAACCACAGCCATCCCCTTTACTCCTTCTGTTATTGTCCTGTCTAAAGTTTGTTTGATCAGTACCCCCACTTGGTTTACCATTAACTATTTACTGTATTTAAAAGGTAAATGATATGTTAGTATGCTGCTTATTATAATAAAGGTTTACTCCTATACCAACTTGCCTTGCAAACTATGCTTTTGTTATGTATATCTATTTCTATGTTAAAAATTTGGATAAGATTACTTTCAATAAAAATTAACAATTTTGAAAAAAAAACACAATACACAGGGAAAACTCCTTTCTTTAAATGAAATCACGCAGATTACCTTCATTTTCCCATTAATTAACCCCACACATACCTTCTGCCGATGCACCCATGAAGCACATGATCTTGGCTCTGCTTCATCTGCAGACTGCAGCAATGGAACAAGGGTTCTCTTGTTGCGATCTCTGGAATCACACTGACTGCTGTGAGAAGCGATGACGTTACTCACTGAATCACTGAGGGTTCCCCACTACAGTGAACTCGGGTGACCCCGCTGCCAGGTTGCGGAACATGGGGGCACAGCAGTTTTGCAATCTGTCAGCAGGTTCAACTGTGCTGCCAGATTGCAGGACTGCTGTGCTGCCATGTCCCACGATCTGACAGTGGAGTCACCTGAGTTCATTGCCGCGGGGAGCTCTCAGCGAGGGAGAGGATGCTTATTCCATTGCTGCAGGCTGTGGATGAAGCAGAGCCATGATCGTGTGCTTCGTGGGACCATCGTTGTGGATTCTCGTCAAAAGGTGTGTGTGGGGTTAATAAATGAGAAAATGAGAGTTGTCTGAGTGATTTATTTGAAATGAAGTATTTTTTACCTATTTCCTCACAGGTTTGATAATGAGTGGGTCTCATAGAAGCCTGAATATTATCAATGTAGGGCTTAAAGTCAAGCTGTCAATACTCAGCTGTGATTAACCCCTTCTATCAACCCAATGCCACCGCACCAGGACATCAGGAAGAGCTGGATAAAGCGCAAGGAATTGGCACTTCTAATGAACGCACTAATTTCTGGGGCGGCTGCTGGCTACTATTCTGTAGCCTGGGGGGCAATAACTATGGGCCCAACAATGCTGAGAATACTAACCACCAGATGCCTGGGTTTTACCATGGCTGACAAACCAAAATAGGGTCAGCCCACACATTTTTTTTTTTTTTAATTATTTATTTAAATCATTAAAAACAAATAAGGCTCCCCTGTATTTTTTATTGCCAGCCAAGGTAAAGCCAGGCAGTTCGGGGTGGCAGCCCATAGTAGTCCACTTTATCTGCAATGAGAATCAAAAATACTGTGAAGCACTGTCATTTTTTTTCTAAATATTTATTTTTACACTACTATGATGTCAGGTTTGTTGCCTATGGAAACCAATCACTGATGCCGGCACAATGAGTGAGGGGGCACAGCAGCCAATCACACACGCTATCACAGAGAGTGGTGTCTGTGATTGGCTGTTGGAGCCAGTGCAGTGAATAACCAGGAAGTTGATGAGTGGCCGTGGAGGTACACGCGGGCGGCCCCTGGTACGTAGGAGCTGATGTTTGATCAATATTTTAATTCTTTTACAGCACCTAGACTCCATTTAATAAAGTCCGGGTTCGGGTTTAAGTCTGGCCAGATCCTTTGAATGGGTTCGCCCATCATTAGTGATGGGTGAAAAAATGCTGAAAGAATTTGCATGTTGCAGAGTTTTAAAAATACAAAAAAATAAATAATGGTGTACATAAAAAAAAAAGCTGCAAAAACACAAACTGTGAATATAGCTTTAAGGGGAATTCTGGCCAGGGGTGAATAATGAGACTGCAGCCGTCAGTAAACGTGCCATTTTTGGTGAATTTGGAGAAGCCGCTGTTTCTCTTAGCTGTGTTAGAATATTTTCATTGTTCTTGATTCTTTGTTTTATTGCAAACAGCAGAAAGGTGTTTTTTTTTTAGTACATTCTTTTTGTCATCTCCACAGGTTAAATCGAGTTTGGGCACTTCTAGTAAAGTCTATTACACTGTATCCGGCCCTGGAGCTGATTCAGAACCCATTGGTGTATTTACTATAGACAGAACAACTGGTTTTCTGATGGTGACCCGAAGCCTGGACAGAGAGAAGATTGCTAATTACAATGTAAGTACCCAGCCTTTCTATGGTCCCTGCTGGCACCATTATTAGGGGGCACCACAGGTATAACAGAGTCCCAGGCTTCAATGCAAAATCCAAACTGCCATTTTTAATGGGACTCTGTTACCAGGTTTTTTCCATCCCATCTGACAACAGCATAATGTAGAGATGGAGACCCTGATTCCAGCGATGTGTCACATATTGAGCTCCTTGCTGTCATATGATAAAATTACTTATTGTTTTCTCTGTTCCAGATTTGGCAGATCCTACATATGACAGGACTGCTTGAGCAGTCCTCTAATGATGATCTGCAGCTGATTTAAATGATTTTATGAAAACTACACTGAGCAGCACAGTAAGTGATACATTGTTGGAATCAGGATCTCTGTCTCTACATTATGCTGCTCTCAGATGAGATGGCTAAAACCTTGTGACAGTCCCTTTAACACCGACACCACAGGACCTAGGGATGATGCCAGGTCTGCACCCCTTATACCTGTGCCCACAAAGAGCACTTAGTTACCACTTTTGGAGGGCAATTCTATTGAGTTTAATGGTGCTCATGGGGGCACGCTATCTGTTGCAATAAAAAGTAATCAAACTGTTGTATGTAACCCAAAAAGGGTGCCACTAAAAACAGCAGCTCGCCATGCAAAAATAGCCTTCATCCCTCTTCACCAATGGAAAAATGTAATACAATTTTTCAAAATACGATCACACAAATCCCACATCTATTGATTTTTGTTTTTTTTTAAAACAAATGTCTAAATTTTTCTTTTTTGACACATACATAATAATAAAAAAAAAAATGCAAGTTTGGTATCCACGTAATCATCCTGACTAGCACAATGAGCTAAAAACTAAACATTTCACCCAGCAAACAATCATAGAAATGTGTCAATAGAATAATAAAATTGTTATGATTCTAGGATGGAGGTGGAAAATAAATGTAATTTTAAAAATTAAAATTGGTGGTGGGGCATTATTGGTTAAAAGTCAAAAAGATTTATTTTCATCATGCACAAGACGACGAATAACCGTAATGTCATGTGTGATGAATACCGCACTTCGCAGCCCCACCCTGATGTCTCTAATATGTCTGAACCACCGTGATACAGTCTCGTCCCTTCAGCCAACACATGACGTTCCATACCCACTGGGTCAGCTTGGTGCAGTTTTACATTGAGATCCCCTGTCCACACAGGCACAGAGAGGAGCAGAGAGTGAGATTCATGCAACCTTCAGCGTGGCACCACATTCACTCACAACCCTGACAGGCTGGGAGACTGTCCCAGCGAAACGGAGTACTCCCAGCCCGGTAGAACTGCTTGTATCAGGTCAGGAACCAGCCCACGGTAGTGTACAATATTAGGCGAGGACACGGGCGTGCTGGTTTGGGGATCAAAATAAATGCACAACCCAGGATTATATTATTTAATTGCCATATAGTCACACTAGCTCAAACAATAGATACAGATACACGATACATTTACAGGTATTACAGTCAGATATGCAAATAAAGGTGGTAGTTATCAAAAGGTATATGCAGTCAAATGTAAGTCAGTTACCTTTTCTTGTTGCTGGTGGCCACATGTAGGAGGTGTAGAGCCACAAGGTATTCTTGGTTAGTCCCAACATGTAACGTAATGTAACCTCCTTGACAGTGAACAATGGAGAAATATGTCAGGTAAATATTAATCCCTTGGTTGGTCACTCCCTCTCAGCCCTTGCGTTGTCCCTGATTTCCCTCCCTTTGTGCTTGAACTGAAAAATCCCAAAAGCTATGATGGGTCATAACTTCCCACTTGGAGGTCCAAGGGGAACAGTTTTAATGTTATCGGATCCAGCTGGGTCCCCTCTATGGGTGGAGACTAGGGATGAGCAAGTAGTGAAATATTCGGACTTGCTATACTCGTAATGATTAGGTTCCAATACTCGGGTACTCGTTACAATAGCGAGTCCAATGTAAGTCAAAGGGAAAAGCGAGTAACACAAGTAATTTCTATGCTGGACCGTACACAGCGTTTGGGGGCTGAGGAAAAGGCTGAAATGGGTGCACGATTGTTTCAAAGCCGGCGGTAAAAAGCCATCGGCTTTTAAACAATCAATCAGCCACAGCCTCTGCGTCCCGTCACCTCCCAGCCGGATCCTTCGCTCCCCCGCAGCCTCCCAGACCGATCCCATATCCCCTGCCTGGTCCTGAATTAGGAGCGGGTGGGGAGCGCAGCACAAGGGAGCGGGGAGGAAAGGACCTGGGCGGGAAAGCCAGCAGTGAAGTCTTTCCACCGCCAGCTTTCCCGCCGGTTATTTCAATGAACAGCTGATGCTATCAAACATGAACTCATATGAACCCTCTGAGGGCACCACAGCTATTTCAGATGAACAGCTGATGCATCAGCTGTTCATTTGAAATAGCCGGCGGGAAAGCCGGCGATAAAAAGGCTTCACCACCGGCTTTCCTGTCCCTGATGCACGCTCCCTGGAGCTGCACTCCCCACCCGGTCCTAACTTACGATCGGGCAGGGAGGCGGTGGGAGAGCAGGGAGCGGGGAGCGCAGCACTGGACGGGAAACACCGGTGAAGTATTTTCATCGCCGGCTTTCCCTACGGCTATTTCAAATGAACAGCTGATCAGAACCCTCAGAGGATTCATGTGAGTTCATGCTTGAGAGCATGAACTCAAATGAACTTTCTCACGGCCACCCAGCACACACCTCAGTTACATCTCTGGTAGAGATTCTCTACCAGAGATTTAGCTGAGCTAAACAAGGAGATTTGGTTGGACTGAAGATGATTTTTTTTTTTTTTAAATAAATATTAATTAAAAAAATAATTAGTGGTCAATGCAGTCCCTAAATCCCTAAATGTGATTTTTTTTTTTTTTTTTAATGAATTTTCAAATTTCACCATGCTGATCAGCTGTTCATTTGAAATAGCCATCGGGAAAGCCGGCGATGAAAAGACTTCACCGCTTTCCCGTCCGGTCTTGCGCCCCCCGCTCCCTGATGCACGCTCCCTGCTCCCCCACCGTCTTCCCACCCGATCGTAAGTTAGGAGCGGGCGGGGAGCGCAGCACCGGCTGGGAAAGCCGGCGGTGATGTCTTTTCATCGCCGGCTTTCCCCACAGCTATTTCAAATGAACAGCTGATCGGTATTAGCTGTTCATTTGAAATAACCGGCGGGAAAGCCGGCAGTGAAAACACTTCACCACCGGCTTTCCCGCCCGAGTCCTTCAGTTCTCCGCTCCTATATGACCCGCCCAGGGGTACTCAGAGCTCGGGCACAAGTGTCAGGGGAAAAAACGCTATCACGGGTGGCGGTACCCGAGTCCGTGGTCAGGGAGGTCAGTATCTAAAATAGGGTAATAGAACAAGTCGTGACACCACCTTTAGTACCTGGTGAGAGGTCACCAGTGCCGCCACAGTCCTCCGGAGGGTGTTGGTATTGTGGCAAGGGTGGTATAGCTTCCTACAGGTGAAGCTGGGCCTCCGGGGCAGCGTTGAGTGAGCAGCTTGAAGTAGGGGTTCGGCCAGGGAATTAGGAAGTGGATCAGTCTCTGCTGGGGCACGAGAACATGGAGGAATAACGCGCACACACACACCGCTGAGTGTCTCTTTACTTTTACCTTACTGGTGAAGTTGCAGGTGATACGTCCGGAGCACTGGCGGGTGACCAGGGGCACTGTTGAATCTCCACAGTGAGTGGGTGTAAGGCCTCCTTAAGTTCTCTTCCCTGTTGTTGAAGCCCTGCCCGTGTATAACCTGGCTGGCCTCCTCAATTCTCTTCCTCTCTCCTCCTGCGCGATCTACGGGTTACCCTCGATAACTATCGTCGCCTTCCTCACTACAGTGTCTGGCACCCTTATTGTTGATTATGCAGGGGGACCGGGTGACTAAAGTCTCCACGATATGCCAGGGTTTTCTGCTGGCTTGAAGCGCTCCTGCAGTGGCGGACCACCGAAGTCCGGTGTTTGGTTCAGTGAACCGCAACTGGCTCCTCTACTCCCACTGTCCTCTTTTGCTCCTAGCCTTCCAACCCCACTCTTGGGCCTGACTGGACTGCAGGAAGGCTACTCAGGGTCACTGGTTTGGGCCTAACGCAGCACCGATCACCAGGACGTCTTCGCAGCTCTCCTAGCGTCTGAACACTAACTAACTCCTCCCCAGCATCAGTATTTATAGGGGATCTTGCCTAAGGTCAGCAAGTTGAGCTCCCCCTACTGTGCTGGGGTGGAAGATGTTGTTTGTTGTCTATACCCACTGTGGAGATCCAGCTATGCACTAGGGAAGTCTGTGGTTACCTGTGTGAGCAGGGCGCCACACTGCCTGGTGCTGGGCTCCCCACCCGGTCCTAACTTAGGATCTGGCTGGGAGGCTGCGGGCGGGAGAGCGGAGGATCGGGGAAGCGGAAGATGGGGCTGAGTGATTGTTTAAAAGCCGGCGACATTTTACCGCCGGCTTTTAAACAATCATGCAGTGCATTTCAGCCTTTTCCTCAGCCCCTGACCGCTGTGTACGGTCCAGAAGACAATTACTTGCGTTTCCCATTGACTTACATTGTACTCGTTACTCCTAGCAAGTAATTAGAAGGAAACTTGTGGACTAATAAGTAGCCAGAATACCGTACTATTCGGCGAGTACTGAATAGTAACGAGTATAGTCGCTCATTCCTATTGGAGACCAATCAGTTTACCTACCTGGCTTCTAATAGTCATTTTCCTTATCTCTCCAAACCAGGGGCCTAGAAAGAATCGGGACTCAGATGGGTGTGCGGATTGCTTCCACGATGTCCGGTATATAATCGGTGTAGGGCTAGAATGTATGGTAATTCCATAATTCTGAATGACGCCATGGTGCCGAAAAGGCAGATAATTCTGTTTGAAACTGTCTTGGAATCGCAGCTTCCCCTCTCCTATTCACAAAGACCAGAACTTGTAAAATCACTTTTCCTGTTAGTGGAATTGCTACAGGGGAGTGCTAAGCTTCAATGGGGAATTTCTCCCTTAGCCAAATTGCTTTTAGTCACATCTATCTGTCTGTAAATGGAAGGATCTTTTTTCTATTCTAAATAATGTGGGTGCAGAAATATCCAGGCATTTATGAGATTCATATTCTTCATACCATGTGTCAAAGTCTTTTCCGAAAAGTGGGTGAAGTTGCTCGAATCAACCAATTACATTACCAGTTTCACTTTCTACAAAACTTTGGAAAAAGAAATCTGCAACCTGATTGGTTGCTATAGGCCACACTTCCTCTTCATTCTATATATTGGTTTCAATGCAAAGATATTTATTGCTATTTTACATGCAAACATAATATTAATCTACACAGAAATTGATGATTCCAGATTAAAGTATTTGCTAGATCAGAGTTAGGACAAACGTTGGAAGGTCCAGAGGAAATCGTCATTAGAGTTTTGGACCAAAATGACAACAGGCCGGTATTCACACAGGAGTATTATGATGCAGGAGTGAAGGAGGACGCTTTACCTGGTAAGTGTCAGGTTTTACACTCGATATCCTGTTAAATCTCACATTTTTTTAAAGGGATACTTCTATTTTTATAGATGGGGTATTGTTGGATCGACTTTTACAAATCAATATTAGTTAAAATGTTTAACCAAACTTGAGATATACAGAACTGTGCAAAAGTTTTAGGCATTTGTGGAAAAAAAGCTGCTAAGGAAGAAACTTTCAAAAATGTCTGTGCTAATAGGTTTTTTTAATCAATTAACAAAATGCAAAGTGAATGAACAAAAGACAAATGTAAATCAGATCAATATTTGGTGACTGATCAGTTTTTCTCGGTCAGTTGTCACTTGCACACAGTTTGTGAAGGGTCTTGGCAGGAGGTTATACCAAACATCTTGGAGGACTGACCCCAGAACGTCTGTGTATGAGGCTTCTGGAGATCATTGTGTGGCGCCCCGCAACGAGTGCGTCACAGGAGTGTATTGCAGCCCAAACCGTAGATGCAATATTCTCTGACTAAGCAATGACATGGTTAAAACTCAGAGCTCCATACCCTACATGCATCACCAGCATAGAGGGCCAATAAGGTCCTGGTGGGCAGGGTGTTAGGAGTAGAGTGTGAAGAAGGAAGATGTAGGCAAAGGAGGAAGAACGTGGTCTGGGAGGAACGTAGGGGAGGGGGCTCTGCACAGTGCCGTGCAGCCCCGCAGACCACCGTCCGGTTGGCACCATCACCCGGTGCCTCAACAACCGGACTCTGGGCGAGCAACCATGGGTTAAAATACACCCACGCCCATCTACAACTGGTTCCAAAGCTAGCAGTTGTTCAGCACTGCTATGCAAACCAGGAGTGGAGGGACAGCTCTACAGGAGTACCCCACCGCCGCCGCTAACAGAGCCGTCTTGCCAGCGGAGTACCCACAAAAGGACCCAGGTTACCCCTCACACCAGAACGTGAAATTTAAATAGTCTCTTGTACCCGAACTTGGCACACAAAGGCGACATCGGCATCAAATAAGCTTAGAACAGAGGAACACCGCGGAGCTCTGAGACACACCGGTCATTGCTAAGTCCACCCAGTCCGTTACCCGTTACTTGTATACCATGTATCACATGCTGGTTACAGTAAAGTTCCCATTGCAGAGACTAATGGCGTCTGTGTTTCTTAAGAACTGCTTCACTCCGCGTACAGCAAGAAACTGCAGCTGCCTCACAACATCTTGTGCAGCTCCTGGCACTGGGGATTCCCGTTCGCCCTGCGGGGAGCGTTCCATCTGGCTGCATCCCATCCCCCGGAGGCCCAAGCAGCGCCGGTATCGTTACCGGAATTCCCGCAGGTGGCGTCATGACAGAATCAATTACCCCAGTATCTGTTCAGCCAACTCTATTGATCTGGACCACCGGACCTACACAAGCGCAGGCGCAGTTCCGTGACAGGGAGAAGAAAACGCCTGCCCCATGTACACCCCAGCTACGGTGAGTCAATTGTCTCTTCATTTGATACCAAACAGACTGGTGATGTGAGACCAGGGCTCTGTGGGGACAAATCATCACTTCAGGACCCCTCATTAACGATGCAGATAGGTATTAGTGAAATTGGCTGGATGTTTTGTGTCATTCTGCTGCACAATAAATGTGGAGCCAATCAGATGCCTCCCTAAGTATTTGCCCGTATGTATCAGCATTGAGGACATCATTAATCCTGATCAAATGCCCAACTCTAGTTTCTGAAATGCCGCCTCAAACTTTCAAAACCCTCCTCTGTGCTTTATTATTGTGCCACTTTCCAACTTTTGGGCAACAAACTGCCGTCTTTTACAACCAAATATCTTACGTTTTGACTTTTCAGCCCAAAGCACCTGCTGCCATTTTCCAGCCCTCATTTCCTATGTTTTCAGGTATAGTTGAGTCATTTAGCCTGTTTTCCATGTGGTTTGCCTGATTTGTGGCCACAATTCTTCCATGAAGACCAATTCTGGTCCAACCTCTCTGCACAGTAGGTTGCTATAGTTGGTCCCACTGGTTCTGAGCTGATGGCACTGCTGGACATCTTCTGAAGGGAAGTAAGCATGATGTGTCTTTCATCTGCTGCACAACATTTTCCTGGCCAACCAATGTGTCTATAGACAACGTTGTCCATTTCTTGGTGCTTCTTCAGGAGAGCTCCTGAAAACCCCCATCTGCTTTGAATTCTTTTCCTGGGAGACACCTTATTGATGCAGTATAACTACTTTGTGTCTTGTTGCTGTTTTTAGTCTTACCATGGTGTTATGGCCTGTGACATGAACCTGTCTGCCATTACCCCACCTTTTGTAGCAGATTTTGGCTGTTCCTCATCCAGTTTTAAGCCTCCTTCACCGCAGCTTTCTGTTCTCAGCTCCTTCTTTCTTCTTTCTATTAAAAACATTCAACCTACATATGAAAATGATGATGATTATCACATGTTTGATACAATTACTCGTACACGTTATTATAAGGCCGGCTTCACGCCACAGTTTTGTGGTGTCAGGCTGTGTCCAGTGTTTTGCAGGATGCATCGGACACGGCCTGACAGCTCTGGACAAACAGAACCGGAGGGCAAATATGCCCTCCAATCCTGTTTTCTGACGGAATCGGCAGTGTGTGTGTGTGTCTGCTGCTGCTGTCCAGTGCTGAAATTTCAGATTTGCGGGGAGCTAGCCGCGGTTCTGAAATTTCACCTGGGAGCTCTCTAGGTGCTGAAGTTAGCAGGGGCCAACACTGAACTTCAGCACCCAGCGTTCAGGAACCAGATTGTTTTCCTGCCGGATCCGGCGCCCATAGACCTCTATATTATGGGGTGCCAGATCACTCCGGATCCGGGAGGATCCAGTTTAAATAGATTTTTATTTTTTGCCCCGGACACAAAAATCTTTCAAGCTGCGACTTTGAGTCGGGGCAAAAATTGAAAGCAGCCTGATCCTGCCGGACAAGGACAAAACCGGATGGCAAATCACTGCCATTCGGCCCCATCCGGCACCATAGGGATCCATTAGGTCCAAAATCGGGTCCAGGGCTGTCAGGTTCACACCGGAAAGCCCCATACCTGAAAAAACCGTGGTGTGCAGCTGGCCTAAGTCTACAAAACCCCTGAAATTGTAAGTGTACCTAGAAGAAATGATTGAAGGCAAAGAGCGGTTACACCAAATATAGTTAGATTTATCTTTCGTTTATTCACTTTGCTTTTTGTTATCTGATTTAAAGTAAACTTAACATTTCTATAGTTAATCTTTACTTTGCAGCATTTTTCAACACCTGTCTAAAACTCTTGCACAGCACAATAACATTTGTTTTACATTTTGTAACTTGTAAAAAAAAAAGTATTCATTTATTGACAGCAAGCAGGGATCTTGTAAGTGATGAGAAATTGATACACAAAGTATATAAAAAAAAGTTACAAAGGTTTTCCATCCACAATGATTGTGCACTGCTATGTAGAAACCCCTATAGGCAAGAGATGGCCACTGTATGGAGTCTAATTGTGTCTCTTTTAAAGGGACGGCTGTGGTGAAAGTATCAGCGACTGATGAAGATGACACTGAGCACAACTCAAATGGAATAGTACAATATGCCATTACTGCCCAGACACCCGATGTGCCCAACAGTATAATGTTTCACATTGATCCTGTGACCGGGCTGATCAGCGTGGACGAGCTCGGATTAAGCTATGAGGTTTGTGATATTTTATCTCCCTAAATTAATTTGGTCCATTGATTAGATCATAAGCTGAGCTGAATCTTAGTGTGGGCCTGTACCCATAAATCAGAACAGAGGAGCTCAGAGAAAGTGGATGCACACTAGCATGCATGAAAATCGGAGCGTTTTTCTTGCACGACAGTCAATCGAGTGCTTTCCATACGGTCGTGGGAGAGCAATGAGTGTGGTGTGACTGTGGTGCGAGTGTAGTGAGTGTGCAAGGAGTTTTTAACATGGTCTTTCTCATAGTGTATAAAGTGAGAAAAGAGTAGCTAGATAGAATAGCTAGATGGGGCTTACCAGTCTCCTGCTGCTACTTCCAGAGCCGCCTATTAGGTCACTTGCATATTCACTGCACTGTTAGACAAACAGCCAATCAGAGAAGCTCACACTCTGTGAGAGTCTCTGTGATTGGCTGTTGCAGTCAGACTGGGTTTTCTCAATTTGGACAGTGATTCTGCTTTGTTGCCATACACATTACTGTATGGCAACCAACCTGGTGTTATAGAGTGTTAAATAAAAAATGTAAAAATCTGGCCTAATACCATCTGGTAATTCAAAGCTGGTATTAACCCTTTATTACCCAGCATGCCACCTGCCTCCAGGGCTGTTGGAAGAGCCAGGTAAAGAGCCTGGAAATGGCGCTTCTTATAAATTTGCCATTTTCAGGGGTGGCTGTGGGCTGCTATTCTTTAGTGGGGGGGGTGCCCTAGAACAAGGGGCCCCTAACCCTGCTGAGAATACCAGCCCTCAGCTGCCTAGTTTTACCTTGGCTGGCAATTAAAAATGGGCAGCGCCCATGCATATTTTTTTTTTGCCAGCCAAGGGAAAATTAGGCAGCTGAGGGTGGCAGCTCCCAGCTGTCTGCTTTCATCGAGCTGGACTTAAAAAGGCTGCGAAGCCCCACACACTTTTTTTTTTTAGTAACTATGTATTTATTTAACACCTTATAACGCCTGGTTGGTTGCCATACGCTAATGTGTATGACAACCAAGCAGAATCCCTGTCCAGATTGAGGAAATCCAGTCTGGCTACAATAGCCAATCACAGAGGCTCTCACAGATTGAGCTTGTCTGATTGACTGTTTGTCTGACAGTGCAGTTGACTCACCCATGGTATGGGACTCTGGTATTTGGGCCCTCCCCTCTGCTGCGGTATGGATGTCACTGGTGGCCTCCCCAGACCCTTGCCCTGGGGGCCTAACTGTAAAGGGGTAGTTGGAATGGGATAAAAGAGTTTATAAGTTTGTTGTGACGCCACCTGCAGATCCTGGTGACTAAACACCAGCGCCGCTGCAGTCCTCCGGATGGCGATGTTATGACAGCTTAGATGGAACAACTCCCTGCAGGTGAAGCTGGGCCTCCGGGGAAGTGCTGTAACAGTGAAGTAGGTAAATAATCACGCAGAGGCTTGCTCACTCTTCCCGGGTACTTTACTTGCAAACCAGTCAGATGATGGTACATTTCACAGGCAGTGCTAACAGTTCTCTAGCGAGATGGCTGGCTGGGTAGTGACAGCGGAATGCAAAGTCTGTGGAAGTCTCTGGTGGTACCCTCTTGGATCTAACCCTTGTCCTGCTGTTTCTTCTCTGCAGTGCCTGCTAAGTCAGCAGTATTACGTCCCAGGGGTTGAACACCCTGAGAGCGTCTTTGGAGCCAGAACGATTATGGCTGGGTGGTGAACACTCCATGCCGCGTTGTCAGACCTGGGCACTCCGGGTGGACGAATCATGACCCCTCTGTCTGTGCTGCCTTTCACTAGGCCCCCTCTCTGGAGCCCCCTTTTCTCTCTCTGGTTGACTTCCGTTCTCCGCCGTTCCTCGGGGTAGACACTGTTGAAGACTCCCCGTGTGTCCTCCTTTGTCCCCTGACTTCTCCACTCCCTAGATCTTTGGGACCTCCCCCTCTTGCCTAGGTGGATGTGTGGGAGTGCTGGCATCAGAGCCTCCCAGAGTGATTTGCATTCCACTTGTGACAGGGATGACCACACGCTCGTTTATGGGTGCAGTAACCCACTTGTGACGCCTGACCAATGGGGGTGCCACACAGTCAATATGCAACATGCAATATGCTTAATAGGCGGCCCTTAAAGCAGCAGTGTGAGTCTGGTAAGCCTGATCTACCTATTCTATCTATCTTTTTTTCTTGCACACATAGACTTTCATTGGCCTCTTGCATGTTAAACTTGTATACAATCGTAGCATGCTGCGATTTGACTCGGATTGGACTCGCAATACACGTTCAGCGGAGGAAAAATGTAACAATCTGACCTGACAGATTATTTAACATTGGTCCAAGTGCAATGCGAGTTTGATGCCAGTGTGCCTTCAACCAGAAATAAAGTCTCAAACGAGCTCACTGACTGATTCACAGTTTACTCATTTCTGCAGTCAAAATGTACCAGCGGGAAACAAAAGGACTAATGATATGAAAACCTATCTCAAGAATTATTTTAAACCCAAAATTCATGCAATAAAAAAGCCTCTAAATGTTTACACATCTTTTAATATAGAGGATTTTGGGGAAGAGACTCAACTGAAATAGTATTTTACACATTTAAATTCCAGAGGTCGGGCTCATGCAGACAACCGAGTGCGATCCAACAAAATATCGGAAAGCTCTCAGATCAATGTTATTTTATGGTAAATCTCATTTTATTGAAATTAAGAGTACAAAACATACGTATAAAATCCTTCTTAGTACAGGATATTACATTTCAAGAAATTGTAGTATAAAGACCATTCTCGATATTGGTTCAACTTTAAACAGGTGTCAGCTTATTCAACTAAATCATCCCCTAATGGTGGGTTTACACACACCAATTTATCTGTTCAATATCTGAACAGATCTCTGGTTGCAGTGAAATCATGGATACATTGTTCCATTTTGTGGCTGTGTACAACATGGAGCAATGTATCCATGATTTCACTGCAACCAGAGATTGGGTCAGATATTGAACAGATAAATTGGTGTGTGTAAACCCACCATAAGGGCACAAATACTAAAGTATAAATTGTATATTTTAAACAAACCAAAGTATTATACGATCCAAGGGTTATAGTATGATCTAATCATAAGAGGACATAAGCCTCAGTAAAGTCTTTCAGTAATCCTGTATCACTACCATCATATAGTCCCGTGATTTAGGTTGTTACGACCTGTGGTCCACTATCACGGGGCCCAGGCTGTTTTCGACAACGTCTAGGGCTCCAGTAAGAAGAGCCTTTTATAGAAAGACTTCTAAGAACTATAAATTTTCCATACTATTCTGTGTTCGTCAAATTTGGAGAGGGGTGGTCTTGGAAAAACCCTATATACTCTAAAGAAGGGTAGAGTGAAGCGGAAGTCCATCAGTTCCCTGAACCAGTCAAGTAAGGATGGAACCCGAGTTGATTTCCAAAGCCTCGGGATTACAGCGCGAGTAGCTGAGACACAAAATCGGAGGATATCTCTCTTCTGGAGTCCAATAGGACCAGGAAAGATGGAAAGTAGTGCTGACTCTGGGCAGCATTCAGCATATTTACCCGTTATCCGGGTGTATGCATTATATACCTCAGAACAAAACCGCCGGATTCCAACACAGTCCCACCAAATGTGCAACATTGTACCTATTTCTTCTCCACAACGCCAACATGCATCAGGAGTTCCAGGGAACATATTCCGCAGGGTTGCTGGGCATAGATACCATCTGGTGAGCAGCTTGTAGCTTCTCTCTTGCGCTAGACAAGCACTGGCTAATTTGTGGGTATCAGATCAATGTTATTTTATGAGGCTGTACACAGTTTGTCCGAGGAAAAAATTGCAGCATGTCCAAGTTGCCTCCATAAATCAGATCGCACTTGGCCATGGAAGTGAATAGGTCTAGGCAAAAAAAATCAGACCACACTCAGATGACAGCCATTTTCACAGAAAGGAGAAGATAGCCATATTTTTCATCCTTTCCACATCTGAGAAAATCAGATCACACTAAGGCGGCCGTCACACGGTTCAATATTGCGAACGATATCGTTTAAGCGATCTGCTTTTTAATCGCTTAAGCGATATCGTTTGTGCGTCGCTGCGTGCAATCAAGCGATTTTACAATGTAATATCGCTTGATCGCTAGATCGCAGATTGGTGAGCAGGAGCTCATATCAAGCGATGAACGCTTGAACAATCTGCTTCATCGTGGTGTGTGACACCACGATGAACGATCTCCCAGCGGCAGAGCCTATGCTGGGAGATGGTATCTATGGTAAACGTCGGGTTACTAAGCGCTGCGCGGCGCCTAGTAACCCGATGTGTACCATAGTTACCAGCGATCTCGCTGGTCCACATCGCTGGTGAGTCTGTCTGTGTGACATCTCACCAGCGATGTGAGCGATATTGTAAGCGATCGCGCGTGCATGTGATCACTTAAAATATCGTTCACGATATAGATACGTGTGACGGCCGCCTACGACCAAACTCTGATCAGTGGGTGATTAGCATAAAACAGGCAGGGCTGAGACTCATCACATAGCACCGCCCACTGGACTCCAAAGCACAGAACTAGAAGGGATTTAAATGGATAAAATACAAGTTAGGCTGCTTTAACATTGGTGGTTTTGTCTGGATCCGGTGGATCAGGACAAATAATGCATCTGCCGCAAGTGCCGCCTAACTGCAGCACTTGCGGCACAGTTGTGGCAAGCCCCGTGTATTATCTATGGGGCTTGCGGTAAGTGTGCTGCAGGTGCAGCAAGTGCGGTTTCGGCAGTTGCCGCATTTGCCACAACTGCCGAAGCTGCACCTGCCGCACACTTACTGCAAGCCCCATAGACAATGCATGGGGCTTGACCGCAACTGAGCCACAAGTGCTGCCGTTAGGCGGCACTTGCGGTAGATGCGTTTTTTTTTTTGTCTGGATCCACCAGATCCAGACAAAACCGCCAGTGTGAAAGCACCCTGTATATATTTATACAAAACTGTAAATCAATCTGCTCAGATCCT
This sequence comes from Allobates femoralis, assembly GCA_033576535.1. Taxonomy (NCBI): domain Eukaryota; kingdom Metazoa; phylum Chordata; class Amphibia; order Anura; family Aromobatidae; genus Allobates; species Allobates femoralis. Next base: position 101,358,163 of record JARQOC010000010.1, on the reverse strand, counting down.
CCTGCTCAATAGGATACAAGGAAGGGTGGGCGCACACCCCTGTGGGAATCCTTTCTATGGGCTAAATCGTGTTCTCTGTCATTATGATCTGCATATTATTCTTTTTTTATCCAGAAAAACAAAAACTATGTTCTCACTGTCAGTGCTACAGACCAGGAAGGACTCGGATTCTCAACTACTTGTAAAGTTGCCATCTCTGTGCTGCCGGCTGCAGGAAATTTGGTAAGTCATACAGGATACACCAGACATTGACTCCATGGTGTGTAACTTTAATTGCATTTACATAACATTTGACCTAAAAATTTTGACATACATGCAGTATCGGGGGACTGGAAATTACTGGGCGTGGTCCAGTGTTTCCTTATGCAGCTTTTTTTTTTTCCAACAAGAAATTTTTATTAAACAAATTTTTTACAGTGCAAAATCATCAATACAATAATTTAGAGATGCAGTCAAATAACATAATAACAAGAAAATAACCTAATAAAGGGGGTGAGGGAGGGGAGGGGGAAGGTCATCACTACATAATTCTCAACAGAAAGCTCTCATGACAATGTCCCAAAAATTCGTAGCTATTCTAGACATGGGAGTGTAATGAGGTGTGCAATTCAGACTGTATCATAGAAATGGATATGGAAATGAACTGTGCACAGTCCGCTGCTGCCCCCTTGTGGACAAGTGCTGAATTGACTGCAGAGAAAAAAACATTGATTACTGATCCCCTCCCACAACAGCCTTGTGCTCAGGAGCAGAAAGGGCGGGAAGTCAGTCTAGGTCCAGAGCTGAGACAGAGAAGATCTCCCTGTGGATGTCTGTTGAAAGTGGACTATTTTGCTACACCTTGCCGGAAAAATCACCCCGCAGAAGCCCCCGTGACTGATCCTGGGCCACTGGACATTGGTGCTGTGTATCTGGCCGCTCTGCAAAACCTTGCCCGCCGAGCACCTAGAGTGCATGTGCAGGGGCCGTGACCGACATAAGGGAGCCATTTGGCTGTTGTGATCTCCCTCCTGCTTGGTGTGCCCTGAGACTGGGAGAGACATTAAAAGAAAAGTTCTGTTACCTGCGGAAGGAGACCAAAGAAGAAGACTGAGGAGTTCCCCAGGCCTGCTACGTGGGAGCGACATCTTCTTCTGTGATAAACTGGTACGTGATTTTAGGGAAAGTTAGGGAAAGATACCTTCATTGTTGTGTTTTTTTCTTGCTGCGTACCCGGAAGAAGTGAAGATCCAGAGACTCTGATATATACAAGTACGCATATAGTTCGGTTGACTGTGATATAAATATGTTTTACAGTAAAGAAACGTTATTATCGGTTAAATCTGAGTATGGGGATTCTGTTGAGAAAAATCATACACACACACCCGCGGCCTTACCACCGGTCGCTACATCAGCAATAGATCTACTTGAGAGTATAGACACAGAGAGACACAAGCTAAAGTGTATTCATAATAACAGCCTTAACAATATGGGATTGAGGAGGTCCAATGGGTGAGAGGCCCACAAGCACCAAACATCCAAGGTAGGTTTATCTGCGGCTGTTAGTGCTAGATGGTATTCAAAGCAAAAGATGGAGTTAACCCTATCGATAACTTCAGAGAGAGAGGGAGGAACCGAGGCCTTCCACTTTGTCGCGAGGCACAATCTGGCGACTATTAATATGTAAACTAGTGTATGTAAGCTAGTGTCTTACGGACCTCTGGGGGGGAAGATTCCCAAACCAAGGTGCAAGATGGCCATCTGTGGAGTCAATGGTCTAGAGGTTCCCAACACCGATCCAATCAGACAAGAGATCAAATGCCAGAAGGGGGAAATCTTGGGGCACAACCACCACATGTGTGCGAGGTCTCCCCGTCCCCCACACAGTCTCCAACTAAACGGCGAGCTATGTTCATTCATTTTAGCCAGCCTAGTTGGGGGAAGATACCACCTCAGATGAATTTTCTTTAGATTTTCTACGTGAGTTATACATCTAGTGGAGCGAGATAAAGAACTGATAGCGTCCTCCCAGTCCTCTTCACAAGAGGTAAAGTTTAAATCTGTCTCCCATCTCAGCCTGTAGTCTAAATTCGGGGGACAAGACAGCTGTAGTAAAGCTGCATAAATTGCAGAGAGGCCTTTTGTTCTGTGGGGGTCTGACAAAAGAAAAATCTGAAAAGGAGAAGGGGAGGGCAGAAGCTGATGTAGATCATGATGGCAGGAATCAGCTGTCAGGAAATACCTAAGTTGTAAAAATTGTAAGAAAGCTTGTTTGAGTGTGGGGGCTCTCACGATCAGGTCATCAAACGTGACCAGTTTTCCGTCAGAGCACAAGTCATCCAGGTGCTCCACCCAATCCCTGTTCCAAAGACCCACATCTAGAGAAGGGATATGCAGTTGTAGGGCGGAGAAAGGAATGACCAAAACGGGTAATGTAGGCCAACCCTTCGGGACCCGCCTCCAACTATCTTGAAGGGCCCGAGACGTGTTTAACAGCGGAACTCTCTTCAACGCACACAGGGTCTCCACAGCCAAGACCCGACGTAAATCTCCAACCCCCAAAATATGGGTTTCAATTTGGACCCATCCCAACTGGTCCAGATGGTCAGC
>JARQOC010000010.1:101262332-101355474 GCA_033576535.1 Allobates femoralis | reverse complement strand
GCTGCCAAGTTGTACCTGGCTGGACCAAAAATATGGCAGAGCCCCATGTCATTTTTTTTTTAAATTCTACAAATAAAATGACATGGAGCTTTGCCATATTTTTGGTTGCCAGCCAGGTACAACTTGGCAGCTAGGGGGCTGGAATCCTCAGCATGGAGAGACCCAAATGTATAGGGTCCCCTATGCTGCGAATTGTAACTACTAGACTAGTATGTTTTTTCACAAAAAGTTTCTTTATTCATTTTTACGTCTCAATTTGTGAAGCACATGGGGGTTCAAAGTGCTCACTGTGCATCTAGATATGTTCCCTGGGGGGTCTAGTTTCCAAAATGGGGTCACTTGTGGGGGAGCTCAAATGTTTAGGCACACAGGGGCTCTCCATATGCGACCTGGTGTCCACTAAGAATTCCAATTGTTGGCAAACACCAGGTTGTGTATGGAGAGCCCCTGTGTGCCTAAACATTGGAGCTCCCCCACAAGTGACCCCATTTTGGAAACTAGACCCCCCCAAGGAACCTATCTAGATGCATAGTGAGCACTTTGAATCCCCAGGTGCTTCACAAACTGATCCATAATAAGGTAAAAATACTTTTTTTTCACACAAATTTTCTTTTTTAATTTGTACGGATCAATTTGTGAAGCACCTGGGGGTTCAAAGTGCTCACTATGCATCTAGATATGTTCCCTGGGGGGTCTAGTTTCCAAAATGGGGTCACTTGTGGTGGAACCCCAATGTTTAGGCACACAGGGGCTCTTCATATCCTACAAGGTGTCCGCTAACAATTTGAGGTGATTTTCCATTCAAATTGTTAGCGGACACGATGTCGCATTTGGAGAGCCCCTGTGTGCCTAAACTTTGGAGCTCCCCCACAAGTGACCCCATTTTGGAAACTAGACCCCCCAGGGAACATATCTAGATGGGTGGTGAGCATATTGAACCCCCACATGCTTTACAAATTGATCTGTGAATATGGAAAAAGTACTTTTTTTTCACAAAAATGTTCTTTTAGCCTCAATTCTTTCATTTTCACATGGGTAACAGGATAAAATTCATCTTAAAATTTGTTGGGCAATTTCTCCTGAGTACACCGATACCTCATATGTGGTCATAAACCACTGTTTTGACGCGCGGCAGGGCTCAGAAGTGAAGGAGCGCCATATCACTTTTTGAATGGAAAATTAGCTCCAAAAGTCAAATTGCTCTCTTTCCCTTCAGAGCCCTGCTGTGAGCCCAAACTGTGGTTTATGATCACATATGTGGTATCGATATACTCAGGAGAAATTGCCCAACAAATTTTAGGATCCATTTTATCTTGTTGCCCATGTGAAAATGAAAAAATTGAGGATAAAAGAACATTTGTGTTAGAAAAATTAAAATATCCATTTTTTTGTTTCCAATTTGCTTAGTTCCTGTGAAGCACCTGAAGGGTTAATAATCTTCTTGAATGTAGTTTTGAGTAGCTTGAGAGGTGCAGTTTTTGGAATGGTGTCACTATTGGGTGTTTTCTGTCATGTACACCCCTCAAAGGGACTTCAAATGGGATGTGGTCACTAAAAAAATGGTTTTGTAAATTTTGGTGGAGAAATGAAAAATTGCTAATGAACTTTGAACCCTTATAACTTCCTAACAAATTTTTTTTTTTTTCCAAAATTGTGCTGATGTAAAGTAGACATGTGGGAAATATTATTTCATAACTATTTTGTGTCACATAACTCTCTGGTTTACCGGAAGAAAAATTCAAAATTTGAAAATTGCAAAATTTTCAAAATTTTTGCCATATTTTTGATTTTTTCACAAATAAACGCAAAAATTATCGACCTAAATTTAATACTATCATGAAGCCCAATATGTCACGAAAAAACAATCTCAGAATCGCTAGGATCCGTTGAAGCGTTCCCGAGTTATAACCTCATAAAGGGACACTGGTCAGAATTGCAAAAAATGGCAAGGTCATGAAGGGGTTAAGTCACATGCTGTCCATTTACTTGTGATCCTCCTTGAGATGGTTCTACTCCTTCATTGGAGTCCAGCTGTGTTTAATTAAACTGATAGGACTTGATTTGGAAAGGCACACACCTGTCTATATAAGACCTCACAGCTCACAGTGCATGTCAGACCAAATGAGAATCATGAAGTCAAAGGAACTGCCCAAGGAGCTCAGAGACAGAATTGTGGCAAGGCACAGATATGGCCAAGGTTACTAAAGAATTTCTGCAGTACTCAAGGTTCCTAAGAACACAGCGGTCTCCATAATTCTTAAATGGAAGAAGTTTGAGACCACCAGAAGTCTTCCTAGACTTGGCCATCCAGCCAAACTGAGTGTCGCAAATATGTATCGCAGGGACTGGGCACAGAACAGTGAGGGGTTAAATCTCCTGCCCATCCAGGAGAGGTCAGGACCGGATACACAAACACACACCACCAGTCCCACTGACTCTGGTCTCCCCAGGGAGCCATGATGGGAACAGCAGAGGGTGACAGAAATCACACACAGAGAAAGCTTCAAAGGGAAGATCAGATAAGATCATAGATACCAGAGCAAACCATCTCAGATAGCAGCTTCAAACAGACCCACAGAATTGGAGGGAAATCAGAGACAAAGAACATTTTTTAAAACATAATCTATGCAGGGCTAAATGAGTGAGTGTCCAATCATAGGCCAAGAATTAGAATTCTAAACTAGAAGGCCGGTCTAGGGTCTGACCCCCCCCGGCTGGGTCTATATCTGGGCTCGCACAGCCGCTGCTGGGTGTCACAGTTGATGGGTCAGTGAAAGCTGCTGTGAACATCCTACCATCTATTCCTGCCCTCCCCATCGGGCAACACAGAAACAAAGTGTACTTTTCTGTAAGTTTCTCCTTTTTATTTCATTGTTTGCATATGTGTATGTCATTTTATTATTTCTATTTTTATATCTTTTTATATCTTTTTATGTAAGCACTGTACTTTTTATATTAAAGCTTAAAACTTTAATAAGCTGAAACCTTGTATGTTCTAAAAGGATTCATAGCCCTAAGAAGTGTGTGATCCTGTGATTGGCTGACAGTATTATCCAGGGACTTACCCCCTGTATGTTGGTAAGTGGTGGCAGTGTGTATGAAGCGGGGTGCACAGTGTGAGTCGGGGTGTGATTGATGCTCCCTTTCAGCATAGGACAGAGGTCGAGTGCTGGATCGAGTGAGAGGAGATAGATTAACCCTTGCAGGTGCAACCCCAAGTCACGTGCTGAGAAGTGTGTACGTGACACTGAGCAACTGTGGGAGAAGAGCCTTGGTGAGAGAGGTAAGGAAGAACCTAAAGATCACTGTGGCTGAGCTCCAGAGATGTAGTAGGGAGATGCGAGAAAGTTCCACAAAGTCGACTATCACTGCAGCCCTCCAACAGTTGGTCCTTATGGCAGAGTTGCCCAACAAAAGCCTCTCCTCAGTGCAAGACATATGAAAGCCGCGTAGAGTTTGCTAAAAAAACACATGAAGGATCCCAGACTATGAGAAATAAGATTCTCTGGTCTGATGAGACGAAGATAGAACTTTTTGGTGATAATTCTAAGCGGAATGTGTGGAGAAAACCAGGCACTGCTCATCACCAGCCCAATACAATCCAACAGTGAAACATGGTGGTGGCAGCATCATGCTATGGGGGTGCTTTTCAGCTGCAGGGACAGGATGACTGGTTGCAATTGAAGGAAACATGAATGCAGCCAAGTACAGAGATATCCTGGATAAAACCTCTTCCAGAGAGCTCTGGACCTCAGACTTGGCTGAAGGTTCACCTTCCAACAAGACAATGACCCTAAGCACACAACTAGAATAACAAAGGAGAGGCTTCACAACAACTCTGTGACCATTCCTGACTGGCCCAGCCAGAGCCCTGACCTAAACACAACTGAGCATCTCTGGAGAGACCTTAAAATGGCTGTCCCCCAACGTTCACCATCCAACCTGACAGAACTGGAGAGGATCTGTAAGGAAGAATGGCAGAGGATCCCCAAATCCAGGGGGGGAAAACTGCATCATTCCCAAGAAGACTCATGGCTGTACGAGCTCAAAAGGTGCAAATACTCAATACTGAGCAAAGGGGCTGAATACTTATGACCATGTGATATTTAAGTTTTTATTTTTTAATACAATTTTAAACATTTCTATATTTCTGTTTTTTTTTTCATTCAAAATGCGGTGCAAAGTGTACATTAATGAGAAAAAAATGAACTTTTTTGAATTTACCAAATGGTTGCAGTGAAAAATATAAAGGGGTCTGAATACTCTCCATACCCACTGTACTCCTCCAATGCAGCTAAACTCCAGAGCTGCAAAAAATCTCGACAACTTCTTTCAGAGACTGGCTCCTTTCAAAGTGGTCTGCATAGAAATAGATTCTAAAACTGGCATCAGATGATGAGACAGATTACTATTTATAGCAGAGGGGAGTGGTCACAAATGACTGCACACAGGGAGTAAGGCCACAAGAAGCAGCCAACAAGGAAAAAGTTCTTAATCCCTGCAGCATAAAAAAGTAAATGCATTTAAATACCAGTTGAAGAGCTGTGATCAATAGGGTGTTTTGACCTTCTGGTTCCAGACTCACCAGAGGTCTCCCCAGGGTAAGATACACTCGTGACATTATCAGTGATTGTAGTTCTGCAATTTTCACAAATACTGTGGTTCTTAGACATATTCTACATTTGTAAGATTCTGGTGCTATAAATGTGTACATGGTAAGTTTGGTATGATGTACACAGGCAGCATGGTGGATCAGTGGTTAGTTTAAACGGTGGTTCATCGGTTAGTATTACACATTGGCTCAGTGGTTAGTATTACACATTGGCTCAGTGGTTAGTATTACACATTGACTCAGTGGTTAGTATTACACATTGGCTCAGTGGTTAGCACTGTTGCTTTGCTGCTTCGGGGTCCTGAATTCAAATTCCAAAAAGGATGACATCTGCAAGGAGTTTGTATGTTCTCCCTGTGTTTGCGTGGGTTTCCTCCAAGTTCTCCAGTTTCCTCCCTGAGTCCAAAGACATATTGTGAGCCCCAATAGGGACAGTGATGAAGATGTCTATAGAATGCTGTATATAAATAAATGAAAAAATAAATCTTGAAGTAAAAAAATGACAATAGAACTGACCACATAGGAAATTCTCCAGATAATATAATCTCATGGTTTATTTTCTTCGGTACCTGCAAAGATAAACAGACAGTTAAGATATAGAATGTGGGTCCCTGATTAACATCACATTAAAGAAATGATGATCACATATGTAATGTAAATTAGTTGGCTAACATGAATACATATTAGGCCGGGTTGACACCACGGCAAGATCCGATCCGGGGCTGTCAGGGGTGAACCTGACAGCCCTGGACCGGATATGCAAACAGAACAGGAGGGCAAATATGCCCTCTGGTCCAGTGTGCAGCCAGATTCAGCCGAGTGCAGCTGTCCCCTGCGAAATGGTGCTGAACCACTTCACAGGGGACAGCTCCATGGTGCTGAAGTTTAGCAGCACTCGTTGCTAAACTTCAGCTCCCGGCATCCGATTCCCGGATCCAACGTTATGTCGGATCTGGCGCCATAGACCCCCATGTTAGGGGGCACCTGATGGCGTCAGATCCCAAAGGATCCGGGACGATTCGTTTTATCCAATTTTTCCCCTGGACAAAAAAATGCTGCTTGCAACATTTTTGTGTCCGGGAGAAAAATCCGTATTGTCCCGGATCCTCCCGGACAGATAGCATACTATGGGGCCGAAATTCGGTCCGGATCGGATTGTGCTGTGGTGTGAACCCGGCCTTAGACCAACTTTGGCCAAATTGTCAGATTTCAGAAGATCACAAAGCAGTCACTGATTTACAGATGTCAGAAGATGGACCGATCTTCTAATTTGTATGGGATTGTCCCAATGGCAGATGTTACAGCAAATTGCACTCTAGCCCTGATAGAAACTTAGTTAAAAGGGAAGGAGAACCCCTTTAACTATTGGAGTTAAGTGCAAAGTTTCTTACAAACATTGCAATAAAAATAATCTCAGTATCAATAATCTGATTCCCCCACAAAGATCTCCATAAACTCTGGCACCAATTTAACTGAAGACACAGAGGACAAAGTTCTGCCTGGATTTCTACCAAACTGGAATCTTTATTTTGATAATAAAATAACTGTACTGTTGCCTATCTGCAGTCTTATCGGAGAAGGGAAAGAACATACGATGCATCAATTAAAGTCAGAGATAAAATCTAGCTGTATAATTACCTTGTGGCGTCTGTAATTCACTTACGGCGTAATGTTTTCCCGATATCATGTGCTGGCGACAGCCATATTTGGACAACCAAGTGATGGGTGTTAAAATATGGTGCCCGCTGGCAGTAATGGCCTCTCACACAATGCCGCCAGGGGTGCCGCCGACACACGCAACAGATATTGAACCTGCCACACACACACAGCCCGCCACACCTCGAATGACTAACTGCGGTACCCGCAGGTGCAATTGGTCATTCGGCAGTTGGTGACACTTGGGTGGACAAAGTTGGTGGTGGCCTGGTACACATGCGCACTCATGCCACCGCCATATTTGTACTCCATTGGGGGTGAGCGCACAAGGGGGGAGAGACGACACAAGGGCGAGAGACTGCCCACAGAGGGGCAGAGACATCACAGAGGGGGAAGAGGCAGTGCACAGTGAGGAGAGAGAGTGCACGGAGATTAGACAGCACACATGAGAAAGAAAGCACACGGGAAGAGAGTGCACGTGGAGAGAGACAGCACACAGCGTGGAGAGCGCACAAGTGGGGAGAGACAAAGCACAGGGGGTCAAAGAGAGCACACAGTGGGGAGAGAGAGTGCATGGGGGAGAGACAGTACACAGGGAGAAGAGAGAGCACAAAGGGAAGGGAGAGCACAAGGGGAGATAGAGCACACAGGGGGAAAAGAGAGCACGCACAGGGAGAGGGAGCACAAGAGGAGAGAGAGCCCAGTGGGGAAGAGAGAGCCCACAGGGGAAGAGAGAGCCCACAGGTGGTAGAGAAAGCACACGGGGAAGAGCGCACAGGAGTGTAAAAACGTATCAACTAAAACAGAGTATTTTTGCACGTTTGTTTGAATGTTTTTTGTGATTCAGTTTTTTGGTGGTGTGAACAATGTCTTACAGATCTGTTCACTGTGTGCATGGCTCATTAGTGTTTGTCTAGTTTGTTTCTTCGTTCTGCAAGAGAAGGGAGCCGCCCACCACTCCCTTTGGGCCCTGCAGATAAAAAGCTGTCTTCTGCAGTCAGTCCATGTCAGACACTGGACCTGTCTGGACCCTGCTCATGTAGGTACTAATGCACATGGTCAGGTTTTTAAATACAACAGATAGAGGCTGCTCTGATACGGGTTACCTTGACGTTTGGTAGAGCGGCTTAGTATACATTTTTTGCAAAAAACGTATCTACTAAATACCCTGTTTTTTACTACTTTTTTAGAAGCACTTGCTTTTTACTGTTTTTATCTTTTACAACAGAGTATTTTTGCACGTTTGTTTGACTGTTTTTTGTGATTCAGTTTTTTGGTGGTGTGAACAATGTCTTACAGATCTGTTCACTGTGTGCGTGGCTCATTAGTGTTTGTCTAGCTCTCTAAAGGTACCCTCACACGGGGAGATATCGCCGGCGATGTTGCCGGCAACCGAGGGGCGTGGTCAGGTTGCGGCGACATCGCCGGCGAATTGCCGCGTGTGACAGGGCGATAATCAGGCGATGAATCGCCTGAGTCACATCGCCAGGTTTCCCAACAATGTTGGGAAACCTGGCGATGTTGCTCAGGCGATTCTGCCTGATCGCCCTGTGTAACGCGGCAACCCGCAATGTTACGGGCGATTCCGCCTATCTACAACATTGCGGGTTATCGCTTGCTGGGTTGCTGGGCGACCCAGCGAGCGATAGCCGCGGCAACTAGCCGGCGACATCGCCGGTAAGTTGCTCAGTGTGACATCTCACCGGCGATGTTGTCAGGGATGCGCGCTCCCGCGATTCCCGGCAATATCGCCGGCGATATGTCCCTGTGTGACGGTACCTTCAGGTGTGATCACTCCTTTTTAGATGCAGACTAACGAGCAGATCTTATTTGATGCAGGTGTTAGTTTTGGGAATAAAAATTTACAGAGTCGTTCCATAATTATTTCCTCAGAATTGAGTGATTCCATAATTTTTCCCCCTGCTTGGTCTACAAAAGTAACAGTAACTGGCTAGCACATTTTTTTCTAGATTTCTTTTAGTGTTTCTTCAAGACAGAGAGTTGCCATTTGAAATGACTTTAGTTTTGTGCCATGCCTGTGATCTGCTTTTTTTCTACTAAATTAAACGACTGAATGAACATCCTCCGAGCCAGGTGATTCCATCATTTTTGCCAAGGGTTGTCTATTTAAAAGGGTATGCCCCCAGCTATAATGGAATTCACACATTTGGTTCAGAAATCTCTAATTGATCGGATTAGAGTTGATTTTTATTAACCGACACGTGGATTTGTCTAAACCCTGTTCTAATAAGTGGCACACAAATTTCTGCAACAAAATGCAATGTGTGAACAAAACCTTGAGAAGAATGCAAATATGGCGTATAAGTGAGCTTGACCTCAGAGAGGAAATAAGACAGCGATGGTTTTCACACTGAATTCAAACAGAACATTGCCATTTGTCTGTATTGTCACAATGTTTCTCTTGGATCTGAAATTTTTTTTAATCTTTTAGGAGGATTTTCTCTGGAAGCCAAGGTATGTAGTCTGATCACTTCAAAGACAAAAAAATATGACTTTGGCCGGCTTCACACCACGATTTCGGAGTTTCCGAGTGTATCTGTGTCAAAGTGGATACACTCGGATCCGATTTTGCCTCCCATGTATTGCTATGGGGCACGGATTGTGCTAGGATGTGCCATTTTTGCCATCCGATTTATGCACAATACAAGCCCCATAGTGATACATGGGATTCAAAATCGCATCCGAGTGTATCCGATTTAACACGGATACACTCAGAAACTCCGAAATCGTAATGTGAAGCCGGTCTAAGAAAGTGCTGAGTAGTTGCCATCTTCCTGGTAGGATTAATGTCTTTGCAGAAAAGTGCCACTTAATATGTATATGCAATAGAGAATTATATTGTTAGTCAAAATATGGTCAATAATGAGTAAAAAGTATTGTATCTCCAGAAAATAGACTATTATTTTGAATCAAGTTTTTGTATTAAATGTATATCATTTTTTTCAATGTTTGTTTTTTTCATATACCAATCTGTATAAAAAATGGATATCTTGCAAGTCTCACACTGGCTATACTTTCTGTTCTTTACAGAAGACTTTTCAGAAGGTTCATTATCACCACAGGCAAAATTAAAATGACTGATTTTGTCTGATAAATGACTGATAAAATGACCTCTATTTATAGTATATAACCCAAGATCCACCATTCACAATAGGTGATATAACAGCTCACCTCCTCCTCCTGTACAATGACTGATAACACCTCTATATACAGTAGATAACACAGGTTTCACCAATCACAATAGCTGATATCACAGCTCACCTCCTCCTCCTGTACAATGACTGATAATACCTCTATATACAGTAGATAACACAAGATCCACCATTCACAATAGTTGATATCACAGCTCACCTCCTCCTGTACAATGACTGATAACACCTCTATATACAGTAGATAACACAGGATCCACCATTCACAATAGATGATGTCACAGCTCACCTCCTCCTGTACAATGACTGATAACACCTCTATATACAGTAGATAACACAGGATCCACCATTCACAATAGGTGATGTCACAGCTCACCTCCCCTTCCTTTATAATGACTGATAACACCTCTATATACAGTAGATAACACAGGATCCACCATTCACAATAGGTGATATCACAGCTCACCTCCTCCTCCTGTACAATGACTGATAACTCCTCTATATACAGTAGATAACACAGGATTCATCATTCACAATAGGTGATATCACAGCTCACCTCCTCCTGTATAATGACTGATAACTCTATGTACAGTAGATAACACAGGATCCACCATTCACAATAGGTGAAGTCACAACTCACCTCCTCCTGTACAATGACTGATAACACCTCTATATACAGTAGATAACACAGGATCCACCATTCACAATAGGTGATGTCACAGCTCACCTCCTCCTGTACAATGACTGATAACACCTCTATATACAGTAGATAACACAGGATCCACCATTCACAATAGGTGATGTCACAGCTCACCTCCTCCTCCTGTACAATGACTGATAACACCTCTATATACAGTAGATAACACAGGATCCACCATTCACAATAGGTGATATCACAGCTCACCTCCTCCTGTACAATGACTGATAACACCTCTATATACAGTAGATAACACAGGATCCATCATTCACAATAGGTGATATCACAGCTCACCTCCTCCTGTACAATGACTGATAACACCTCTATATACAGTAGATAACACAGGATCCACCATTCACAATAGGTGATATCACAGCTCACCTTCTCCTCCTGTACAATGACTGATAACACCTCTATATACAGTAGATAACACAGGATCCACCATTCACAATAGGTGATATCACAGCTCACCTTCTCCTCCTGTACAATGACTGATAACACCTCTATATACAGTAGATAACACAGGATCCACCATTCACAATAGGTGATATCACAGCTCACCTCCTCCTCCTGTACAATGACTGATAATACCTCTATATACAGTAGATAACACAGGATCCACCATTCACAATAGGTGATATCACAGCTCACCTCCTCCTGTACAATGACTGATAACACCTCTATATACAGTAGATAGCACAGGATCCACCATTCACAATAGGTGATATCACAGCTCACCTCATCCTCCTCCTGTACAATGACTGATAACTCCTCTATATACAGTAGATAACACCGGCTCCATCTTTACAATATGTGATATCACAGCTCACCTCCTTCTCCCTTCACAATGACATTTGATGCTTCACAATAAAAGGTAGGATCAGAGTCTGTTCCTTGCTGCTAATTTTACTACATGTGATTTTTTTCAGAAAGAACAGGAAGTTAAGAGTTTAAAACAATCTCATTGGCCGGTGTGAAAACAGCAAGATTTTTTTTACCTATTATAAAACGAAAAAAAAAATATTGCCAGCATTTAAAACACTGCATTTGATGAAAATCTTTGTTTCAACAATAAGTCATATTCTGAGGTTGCATTTCCATTAAAAAACACATAGCCCCTTCTCTGAGTGTACATTGCAGCCATGTTCACTAATAACCTTGTAGACTGGCTAATAATCAGGGAACGACTGTCAGCTTTTACAACTATCTTGACTGTTGGACCATCTAAAAAGTCAACCAAACACCCAACAAACGAGCAAAAAAATCCATGTGATGAGTTTCAGTCATCGATTTTTGCTCTGTCATTGAATGTATTAATGATTGTTCTGTGTACATAGAAAAATAATCTGATAAATGACCAGTGGTTAGCCTGTAAGGTGGCTATCGGCGGTCCTTTAATGGTCACCAGATCATGCTGTCTAAACCCAACTTCAGTGGATATGGTTTCTGAAGTTTCACCCATAAGTTGTGTAATAAAATGCCCTGGAAAAAAAGTAGTTTGGGTGGAATTATCTGCTTAACGTAGGGTTGCAGGAAATAGGGAAAGGTGACTTTTGGGGTTTAAGTTCCAGATAAATAAAGCCTTGTGATCTAATTAGTGGCTGCTAAACTCTACAAGAACTCAAGCCATGGGACAGATTGTAGGATGATTTACCACCAGGATGTCAAAGGAACATCATCATTATCAGACATTGTACCTGCCCTTGGGATTTGAGGATCAATAATGGGCCTTTGCATGGAGAAAGTCTTTGAAGTCGCACACTTCTTGAGTGTTCTGCTGCCAGATGAGAAGCAGTGACAACACCACTGACAGATCATAACGTTATCTTCTAAATGATCAAGTAATAAACATCCATGATAGCGCCATCACGTGGACTTACAATAAAGTAATAAAGAGGTTACTTGTTAACTTTGGCCAAATATTTGTCATTTCCTAAGCAGCCGTTGTTAAGATGGAAGTATCGCAAAATAGACAAGGATCCTGCAAAACAATAAAACCATAGGTAGAGCGAACAACATGATTCATATTGCATCTGTAAAAGGCTGAGAAATATTGGTGAGCAAGTGAACAGTTCTTGAAGATGATGTGTTGGAAGCAGGAAACATTGTCAAGTGTAAGAATCTGGGTGACCTTGACAAGTGCTAAACTATGATGTCATGGTGACTAGGAAATGCATTTTTAAAACTTCAGGTCTTGTTGGTTGTTTCTGGTATCTAGTAATTAATGTTTACCAAAGGTAGTCCAGGAAAGGGAAATTGGTGAAGGTTTGGAGCAGGGGTGGGGATCCCTTTTTCCAGTTGGGAGCCATTTGGATATTTCTAAGATCATTCCGGGGCCACAGAGAATTATCAATTTGAAAATTACCTGGCTTTGTTTGGTCAAACAATTAACTCACCCCTAATGTGATGGCTGGAGCTTCTCCTCTTTGGTGCGGTTGTTATGTTAGGTGATATTGATCTTGTTGCTACTCACAACTCCTTTTCTAGGTTTGCGTCGGTCTAGAGCGCAGTCAACTCTTTGTGATAAGTTTTGTAAAGCATATACATTACATAGGAGATGCTGGGACTCCTGCATACACATGACATGGGAGATGGTGGGACTGTTGTATATACATCACTTAGGAGACAACAGGACTGCTGTATATACATCACATAGGAGATGCTGAAACTGCTGTATATATATCACATAGGAGACACTAGGATTCCTGTATTTACATTACATAGGAGACGTTGGGACTGCTTTATACCTCAAAGGGTTCATTCATTTAGATTTTGTGTACTATTAGACTTGGGTCTCTGAGGGATCATATGATTCCTGGAATGGATGTGCCTCAGTTGATATCATGTGACTGTTTCTGGGTTAGATGCTCTATGTATGTTAGGAAGGTCCTAGCAGGTACAGGGTGGAGAGACCATGTGTGTGTGGAGCATGCCAGGGCTCCTGAGAGGTTAACAGACTTGAAAACCATGTGTCTACTGTTGCAGACAGCAGACGCCCAGAGTGAGTGGAGGTTAGGATACATCCACCAGGATACTTCTGGAGAAGTGTATCTAAATCTGGGCGGGTGTATCTGTGTGTGAGTTATTGGACTGAGAAAAATAGACAGGAGGTGCGCGTCTAAGGGCATTACCCGGTGATCTAGTGGGGGGTGGGTGGGGAGTTAGAAAGCCACTATCCTGTCCTGGTTGTACCGCCTGTACAACCAGAATCTGCACCATGCAGTGGTTTGCTGTACACCGAGCGAGGCTAGGCACTTCCGGGTACGCAGCAGCTCATGTGATGATGACATCTCCGCAGGTCCTGTGAGCAAAGTCCACAGTATCGCACACTAATCCCCCAGGAGGGATAAATGAATGCAAATTGTAGAAGTGCACCCAGTATTCACCATTGATCCGGGTAAACACCTGATGAAGGCGGGCATGACCGTCAAAACAGGTTGTGATATGATTAAACTACCCTAAGATCGATCACCCTCTCTGGTATCTTCTCTGGCACCCGGCTTACACACCACTACTTTTACAATTTGAGTTATTGGACTGCAATAGTGTGTGTATCTACGTTCCTGTAAAGCCAAATGAAGGCTCCTGCTAATGTTTCTTTGTCTGATTTATGAAGATGTGAATAAACCTAATGAACTTTTAAATTGAATTGTTTCTTTTTTTGGCTACCTTGAGGTCCAGCAACAAGCACTAGGGACAGTGGGGCTGCCCCGCTGCTCTCTTCATCTGTGAGACGGGAGCAAGGTCCGTACCAACTCTGCGCACACTTGAAGACCTAATCCTTCAATGGTGAATACTGGGTGCACGTGTTAACACTACAAGTAACAATTTAAACAGACGGCAGCTGGCAAAATGCGGCTGCTGGCCTGAGCACTGCTGTCGCCAGGAATGTGCCCGGGGGACGCAGAAAAGGTAATCTGGGGTCGTAGGTTCTCCACCTCTGCTCTAAAGGGTATGCTGGTAACGTTTTGGTACCAGATACCACAGGACACCTTCAGAGGTCTCATGGAGACCTGATTGAATAAAATTAGACTGCTGATTTGACAATATTAGGCAGATGACTTTTTTGTATATTTTGTCTCTTCACAAACAATACAGCTGTCCTCTCCATCTCCATAAAAGGTATACGCTACTTTTCAGCCATCCTAGGCATGCCCTACTTTTATCCTTTTGCTCATAATTTTAGAAAGCTCCCATTGATGTGGTGTTATTGCCTTTGGGTGTCCATTCAGGATCTTGGGAAAGTTACCTGATTTTTACTGGGAGCCAGCTTGGTTGTCACTTTGCTTTGACAGACGTCGACAGAGCTATAATATCTTTGATAGAGGAGGATGAATGGAGGACTCAAGCATTATTGTCTCTCCTCCAATATCTTAGCGCTCCTTCACTTACAGATTCCTACCTTAGTACTTATTTTCTCCTCAGCGTTTATCTCGGTTAATAATCACTTTCCTGCAGTTACACTTTTACATTAAGATTTATTATTGTTATCAATGATTTTGCAAAGTTTTTTTTTTACTTTTTTGACATCTTGTTACTAAATCTGACACTAAAGGTACCTTTACACGCCACTATAGAAGGTTGGAAACAACCGGGTGTCTCACGTGCACGAGCACGTTCCAACGGTTGCAAACGGTACCCGATACTGCCTTTACACGCCGCTACAAGGTGCTCTACAGAAGGTTTATTCTATCCCTGGAGGCACCGCCGGGTGCCACAAGTTACCTTCTGTAGAGCACCGTCCCTCATTTACACGCTGCTACAGAGGGTAATATGGGAGGACCTGGGGCAGCAGGGACAACACATAGGCGTGCCAGAGTTGTGCGATGATTGGACAATGCAATAGCATCATGATTGGCCAGCCAGTGCAGGAAGGCTGGCTAATACATGATGCTATTGCAATTGTGTAGTGTGACTGGTCAGCTCCTTAAATATGCTGCCCTATGCAGGGACAACCAATCGTAACGCAGGAGCTTCCACCAATGATCGCTGAAGGGGGGCGGTTTCATGGAGGCTGTGTCACGCCCCAGGGAGTTAACTAGGTGTCGGATAAACCTTCCTGTACCTCATTTAGATGCTGCTACCATCGGGTTGAAACCAACCTGTTTTAGAGCACTGCTCTGAAACAGGTGTCGACAGTGACTGGTGGCAACAACCGAGTTTACACGCCGCTACCTCGGGTTGTTTTGACGGTGCAAGATACATTTGTCTCCGACACCCGGTTGTTTCTAACCTTCTGTAGTGGCGTGTAAAGGTACCATAATGGCACGCCTATGTCGTGTCCCTGCTGCGTGTAAATGAGGGACGGTGCTCTACAGAAGGTAACTTGTGGCACCCGGCGGTGCATCCAGAGATAGATAGACCTTCTGATAGACCTTCTGAGAGCACTTTGTAGCGGCATGTAAAGGCGGTATCGGGTACCGTTTGCAACCGTTGGAACGTGCTCGTGCACGTGAGACACCCGGTTGTTTCCAACATTCTGTAGCGGCGTGTAAAGGTACCATCAGTGTCTAAAAGCACAAAACATCATAGTGGTTGTCCAGCAGCACAAAATATTCCATTATGATCAAAATGTGAACATGATGTCTGATATTTCAGCAGTACATTATAGCTTACAGGGAGCAAAGCATCATAATGTAATGCACACATAGGATAGGAAACTACAGTCTTTCATTTGCTGCATCTCCACCCAACTGGTTCCTGTACAGACTAGTTCTCCAACTGCGCAATCCTTAAAGGCAACTGCACAGACTGAATATCAATAACTGCAGGACTAGATGATGACTGTTCGAGCCTCGCTTCCTGATCGGCCGTTGAGAGTTTCACATTCATCTTAAAGGTACCGTCACACAGGGACATATCGCCGGCGATATTGCCGGGGATCGCGGGAGCGCGCATCCCTGACAACATCGCCGGTGAGATGTCACACTGAGCAACTTACCGGCGATGTCGCCGGCTAGTTGCCGCGGCTATCGCTCGCTGAGTTGCCCAGCAACCCAGCGAGCGATAACCCGCAATGTAGTAGATAGGCGGAATCGCCCGTAACATTGCGGATTGCCGCGTTACACAGGGCGATCAGGCAGAATCGCCTGAGCAACATCGCCAGGTTTCCCAACATTGTTGGGAAACCTGGCGATGTGACTCAGGCGATTCATCAAAATTAGGCATTACAGAGGATGAGAATCATATCGTCATCCATCAATTACATGGAAATGAATGCTCACCCAATATAGATGTATCAGAAAATATACGGTATTTTTATGCAATAAATATATAAATTTTATTGATCATATATATTAAAAAATACATAAAATAAGTTAATACAGTACGATAATTAATACAAGTTATATAAATGTAAAAAAATAAAATAAATATAAATCTATAGACAACACCCTATAAACTAGGAAAACCCGTGATCTTCTTGTGTGGTATAATAAATCATAAATTAAGCATCAAAAAGCAAACAATAAGTTTCCAACATTCACCTATCTCTCACATAGGAGAACAAGGAAATAATAATAGTGAAACCAGTAAATTATCTATTAGTCACCTATCTCACACATAGGAGACCAAAGAGTGAAAAAACAAGTGGCAAAAAGTGACAAAATCCAAACAATGAAAATCAATCTAAAGGGTGATTACCTGGTGTATCTACAGACTCTGCTGACTCTACATGCACGTTTCGGCTTGCGCCTTCATCCAGGAGTGAATACAGCTCCCAACTTCCACCATTATATAGTGTGGAGTGACCTATCCCTGAGCCCGCCACATTGCACCTGATCCCTGTCACAGCTGACCAACATTAGTCCACATTACTCCATGGAGACGGATAAACAACATGGATGCGCCCATGCAGCATCTTAAATTGCCATAGTGACCCTCTCATGGCGCATGCTCGGCGTCCTGCGTCCGGATCCGATCACCCTGACCGCGTCATAGCGGTTGCCATGGATCCGAGGACAAACATCCGCCAATCGGCGGAAGTCGTCACCGGAATCCCGGCGCTCGCCGTGATTGACGCGCGGCTGGTCCTCTCCTAAGACGCCGCCCCGAGCATGCGCACCAGGTCTTCCCGAGGACTTAGTGCATAGAAGAGCGCAGATAAGGCTGCAAGGAGCGGACAATTACGTGAATGGCTCAGGGATAGTTATCTATGTCTCAAACTTTCAATTTATAAACAAACACTCAAATTTATAAGCAAACTTTAATATAGTGTATTAGTCTATAGAAGAGGATGTATAACACATATTTGGCAAAAAATACTAGTATTAAAAATAATAGTATTTTTTGCCAAATATGTGTTATACATCCTCTTCTATAGACTAATACACTATATATTTTTTTTTTTTCAACTTTAATTTTTATTTATTTTCTTAACAGTCAGAACATAACATAAAACATGTATGAACAATCACAAGTACTAGTACTCAATTCGCTCTCCAATGCAAGTAATCCTTAGTATCAGCACAAGTCTTTGTAACTTTACAGTTGTAGTGAATCTACAGAACGGTCCCACATCTGCCAAGTCTGAGTAAATTTGTCCACTGAGTCATGGAGTGTAGCCGTCAATTGTTCCATTAATCGAATGTCTTTTATTCGTGCATACCAATCAGCTATTGAGGGTGGTGCTCTCTTCTTCCAGTTGAGAGATATCATGCATTTTGCTGCTGTTAAAAGGTGCATTAGAAGTCTGCTCTCAGATTTACTTAAACCCTGGGGGAAGAGATTCAATAGATAGACAGCTGGGTCTAAAGGCATGCGATGATCTAGAACCCGGGATATCAGTTTTTCAACTGATCCCCAAAAACCATGAATCAATGGACAAGACCAGAAAATGTGGTATAAAGAGGCATTGCTTTGGTCGCACCTCCAGCAGTTATCGGGTATAGATGAGTTAAACTTATGAAGGAGTTCGGGTGTGTGATACCACGTCATCAGTATTTTCATTTGGTTTTCTTTGTATAATGTGTTAACTGAAGTCCTAAAGGTTCTATCCCATATCACCCTCCACATCTGGTCAGGAATCTCTTTCCCCAACCAAGTCTCCCATCTTGACATATAGGCATGTTTAAAGGGACCCCAACTGCTACGGGAGTTCAAAATAGCGTATATGTTAGATATAAGGCCCCTTGTAGAGGTGCCCCGGGAGCAAAGATTTTCAAATTGAGTAGGACTCAAACATTGTTTGGGCCCTATGATCGACATGTAGTAATGAATTATTTGTCGGTGTGAGAAACACAGACTCTCTGGCAAATTATAAAGTGAACGCAACTCGGGGAACGTTCTTGGCTTATGCGTAAATGGGTTCAGTATGTCACGAAAACAAAAAAGGCCTGCTCCCGCCCATCTACGCATCGTACCAGAGTCCATAGCCCCCAAGAGATGCGGGGTATACAGAAAAGGTGTCATAAGAGAAGCATGCCCCGCCAGCTGAAACCTAATTCTACATTTACCCCAAATGTCCCTGGTAAAAGCCATGGGGCCCAACAAAGTTCCAGAGGGAATCTCGAAGGGTTTGCCCCATATCAACGAGGCAGGGTGGCAAGGGGTCAACCACAACTGTTCCACCTCCATCCATCTATTACATGCTGGAAGTGTAGACCAATGGGACAAATGGCGCAAATGAGTTGCATAATAATATAGCATGATATCTGGGCAGGCAACACCTCCCTCCCGTCTTGACGCACAGAGGACCGAAGCCGGAATACGGTGTCTCCCTGAGTGCCATATGAACTTCATTAGCAATGATTGGATTCTTTTTAGTGTTGCCACGGGTACTCTAACCGATAGCGTTTCAAACAGATATAGAAAGCGGGGGATAATGGACATTTTAATAGCTGCAATTCTACCCAAGAGCGAGATCGGTAGGGCCGACCACTTTTTAAGTTGGGATTCTACCTTATGTATTAGAGGAGGGAAATTGGCTTGAAATATTGTTCTATAACTAGAGGTCATATTAATCCCTAGATAGCGTATGGATGATGTGCGCCATGTATAATTGTATGATTGTTTAAGGAGTTGAAGTTTAGCTTCCGGAATATTTATGGGCAACGCCTCAGTTTTAGTAGAGTTAATTTTATAGCCCGACATTTTAGCGTAGGATGTGATCGTTGCATGCAGGTTAGGGAGAGAAGTAATGGGATTTGTCAAGGAGAGAATCACATCGTCTGCGAACAGGGCAACTTTGAATGGTCTATTTTTAAGCTGAATTCCCACGATATCAGGGTTAAGTCTAATTTGCGCCGCTAATGGTTCAATACTAAGGACATAGAGCAGAGGGGAAAGGGGGCATCCTTGACGTGTTCCATTTTTGATGGGTAAATCCCTGGAATGGGCATGAGAAAGGCGAACCAGAGCAGTGGGCGATGAATACAGACCCCTCAGTGCAGTAACGAAAGGTCCCGACAGGCCAAAGTGGTGAAGAGTGTGAAACATAAAAGACCAATCCAACCTGTCAAAGGCCTTCTCCGCGTCCAAACTGAGCAACAGGGCCTCCATCCTCCCCCTGTTGGCCACCTCAATCAGGTCCATAATACGCCTGGTATTATCTCCCGCTTGACGGAAGGGCACAAATCCCACCTGATCTTTATGAATCAAATGTGGGAGCCATTTCCCCAGCCTATCCGCTAAAAGCTTGGTGAAAATTTTTAGATCAGAATTTAACAGACTGATTGGGCGGTAACTTGCACACTCCATCGGGTCTTTTCCCTCTTTTGGAATAACAGTAATGTAGGAACGGAGAGTTGATTCAGGTATTGCCCCCCCCTCCATAAAATGATTAAACAGGGTGACCATATAAGGGGACAGTACATCGATATAGGTTTTATAGTAGAGGTATGGCAACCCATCTGGTCCTGGCGCTTTATGTCCCGGTAGTTTTTTTATGGTCTCCTCAATCTCTTCCGCGGAAACCTTTTGGTTAAGATCTTCCAAAGCGGTTCGGGATAGTTTAGGTAGTTGACATGAGGAGAGGTATTCATCTAGTGTGTGATTTTGTCTTTTCTGGAATTGCTGTGTGGTGGAGGGGAGGGAGTAGAGGGAAGAATAGTAATCATAAAATAAATCGGCTATTTTAACCGGGTCATAATGGATCACACCGGTGCGATCCTTAATACCATAAGGGGAGTTATTAGTGGTCTGGTCCCTCAGTCTCCTGGCTAGCATCGTATGTGCTTTGTTACTATACTCATAATATTTCTGTCTAGAGTATCTAAGGAGTACCTCCACTTTACCCTGGGCTATGGTTTTTAGTTGGTTTCTCAGGTCAATTACTTCCTTCAAGAGTAGTTTAGTGGGGTGGGTCAATAATCGTCCCTCTGCCTGTTTCAATTTCCCTTCTATTTTGAGGTATTGGGATTTAGCATCTTTCTTAATCCTGGATGACAATGCAATACATTCTCCTCTGAAGACCGCTTTATGTGCTTCCCACAAAACAGATAGTGACGGAGATGAGGGGGAGTTTTCAGTGAAATAATGTACAAGAGACTCCCTCAATTTATTTCGCGTGTGTTTGTTAGTCAAGAGGGACTCGTTTAGTCTCCAATGGCACATTTTAGGTGGATTAGGTGTTAATTTGAGATCTATTGTCAGAGGGGCATGGTCGGTCCACGTTATATTACCGATAGAAGCGGAGACCAATGACCGCAGTGTTATCATGTCCCCAAAGAAGTAGTCTATACGGCTATGAGATCCATGAGGATGTGAGTAAAATGTATATTTCCTATCAGTTGGATTGTCAATGCGCCATAGGTCGTATAATGTGTGGCTACGTATTAATTTCCGGAAACCTATAGAGACACGCTCCGTTTTTGTATTTGTAGTTTTGCTACTGGGAGGCACATGAACCAATCTATCTCTAGTTTCTGAGAATGCCATATTAAAATCTCCGCCAATTATTTGGGCCATTCCTCGGTCAGGTTGTAAATGGGCTAGAACCGAGGCCACAAACTTTATCTGGTTTGAATTAGGGGCATATAGATTGCACAACATAATTGGTACTCCCCCCACACTCTCATAAACAATGGCATATCTGCCCTGCGGATCAATTTCAGATTTAGCTGCCTGAAATGCACAGTGGTGGGAGATCAATATCGCCACCCCGGCCGTTTTATTTCTAGCCGTGGCAGAAAACGTAGTGGGAAACCAGCGGTGTGCAAATTTCAGGGACCCCGTATCCGAGAGATGTGTCTCCTGTAAGAAAACTATGTCAGCCTTGGACTCCTGCATCTCTCGGAGGACAAGCCTTCTTTTTAGGTCTGAATTCAGACCCTTTACGTTAAGGGTAAGCAGTTTAACCATTATAAAATAAAGGTGTACCTAGAGTATTTAAGGGGGACATGGATGGGATCGTGGTGGAGACACCTTGGTCTAAATACCTGAATGGGCAGATTCTGGGAATATAATTATGAGGACTTGACTGAGAAGACGAGAGCATACATGTACTGCATATCTGAACACAGGTAATATAACTGAGCATTAACAGAAAAGAAAGAAAAAACATCAGGTGAATATTACAGGACAACTTCCTGTTGTCCTAAAATGAGAGTCGGGTATATTATAACATAAGTCGCCTACAGCGACTCCGAAGTGTATTTGCACTACTTAATAATCAAGAAAATCAATAACACGACTCTCTTCTGTGAGGGTACACGTCAGATCTGTGAGAGCAGTTTTCACTCAAAAAACCTGCCCCCAAGAGCCGCAAATTCCCATTAAGGGGCCAAGATTAGTATATATACCATCCCGCATAAAGGAGAAATAGGGAGGAAGAATAGGCAGTTGAGCCAAATGATGTATGCTATAGTCACCGATCATGAAGGGTCCTCCCTCCTGGGAGCATTCCGTGTCTTTTTACGCGGTGCAGACTGTTGCCAGGTCTGCTGCAGTGGAGGAGACAATCCCAATGGTGTGATCCAGTCTGGCAAGGATGGTGGATTGATGTTCATCGCACGGCAGAAGGACTCCAGGTCTTCCGGGTTTCTTAGTGTAGCCACTTTATCCCCTTTCTTGGCTGAGAGACTAAAAGGGAATCCCCACCTGTAAGGAATATGGCTATCTTGTAGAATGTTCAGCAGTGGTCTCAATGCCCTCCTTTGCTGGAGAGTAATCCACGAGAGGTCCTGGAAAAGTTGTATCTTTGTATTATTGTGGGTGATTTGTTTAAGTTGTCTTGCTTTTGCCATAATATCTTCCTTTAGAGGGAAGTCTGTGATGCGGCAGATTATGTCTCTGGGTTTCCAGTCATACTTTTTGGCTTCAAGGCTCTATGAGCTCTGTCCATTTTAATTGGGTGATCCGCTGGATGACGTAGCACCGAGTTGAACACTTTTTGTAGAGTTCCCACTACATCTTCCGTATCTCTTGTCTCAGGGACCCCTCTAACTCTGATATTGTGCCGTCTTCCCCTGTTATCCAAGTCCTCTACATGTCTTTGGAGGTCTCTTATGATGGAGGCCTGTGCAGTAGTTTGGGACTGAAGATGTCTTATAACCGCTCTAGCTTGGTTGTGATCTTCTTCTAACTGATGGATCCTCTGAGTCAAAGCAACCACCTCCCGTCTTGTCGCTGCCAATTCTGAGCGACAGATGTTCTTAATCTCTGTGACCAGCAGTTTAAAGTCCTGTTTAGTAGGCAGTTGTTGTACGTATTGCCACCAGTCAGGAGGCGGGGGCGGGGGTGTAAGTGCTCCCGGATGTGATGGGGTGAACCAGGGCTCTGGACCACGCTGCTCCCTCTCTGGTCAGTGTATAAGGACTCGGGGCTGTCTATCAGCTCTCTGGAACTTCTTTGAGTCTGCAGGGCTTGTCTCGTTGAGCGAGACGTTCTCTGGGGGCGACTGGGTTCCTCCAGAGCCTGAGTTGCCCAGTTGTCCCCTGTCCAGGCAGAGCTCCACATATCTCTGTCGATAAGATCAACGAGAGCTCTCTGATTACTCTCATCATCTGGTAGTCCCCCACTATGATCAACCATTTCTGGGCTCCCCATCCTCTGTTCTATCAGGTTGATGGACTCCTCTGGAAGATCATAATCTATCCCTGCCGCAGAGGGGGGTGAGCGGAGGCACAATTCTCCTTCCCCTTGCTTAGCATATGTGTTGGGGCTCCCATCATGTGTGGGTTCACAGTTGTATTTTAATGGGGTCAGCACAGGGGTGCAGTCTCTCTGTGTGTCAGGGGAGAGGTCTCTTGCTGCAGATCGTGGTAATGACAGTGTCTCTGAGGGGGCCGGTGATACAGTCTCTGCTTGAGTCTCCGCCCCCACCACAGGGAAAGTGCCCATCATCTCCTGTCTCTCTCCTCCTCCCCGCCCATCCAGGGCTCCAGGCGCGGGAAAGCCCTGGGGGGATAAAGAAGCAGCGATGCCCGCCATCTTGGGACCCTTAACAGTGTCCTGGGTCCGCCCCCTGTCTACTGGTCCCGGGCACTTGTTTGCACCAGCAGGCCCGCAGGGACTGCAGTGCAGCGGTGACACAGACTCACCGCGGGATGTAGAGGCTGAGCACAGGGCGGGTGGCTCTCCGGCGGCTCCCGGTCTCATCGGTTGCTTTGCAGCATGTGCGGGCGCAGCTTTACCTCCTTTGATCAGGTATGTGTCCAGGGTGCCTGGTGCCTGGTCCCCTGCTTCTTTGGGCGGCTTCTGGGCCTTCTTCTTCCCCATCTTTTGGCTCCCTTTGCTAATTTAGAGGCTGATTTTTGCTCTTGGGAGCAGGAGTTCCAGCCTCACACGTCCGCTCTCATGAAGGTCCGGACACGCCCCTCCATTGTTTGCTTTTTGATGCTTAATTTATGGTTTATTATACCACACAAGAAGATCATGGGTTTTCCTAGTTTATAGGGTGTTGTCTATAGATTTATATTTATATTTATTATTTTTTACATTTAATATAGACTTGTATGTAATATTATCGTGTACTCTGTATTAAAACCTTATTTATATGTATTTTTTAATATCATATGATCAATAAAATTTATATATTTTGCATAAAAATCACCGTATATTTTCTGATACATCTATATTGGGTGAGCATTCATTTCCATGTAATTGATGGATGACGATATGATTCTCATCCTCTGTAATGCCTAATTTTGGTGTATATCTCTTACTGTGTATTTTTCACAGATAAATCGTGCATACGGACAAGTCCAGAGACCTAGCCTGGAAGGCACAGTGTTCTAAGGTTTTTAATGGGGGGGTACTAGGGACCGATTCAGAGATTCAGAGGGGAAAAATTGAGTTACAGACCTCCACTAAACGCTTGTTACACCGACGCACTAAGATCTGGTGAATAAAGCTTTTCTGGAAAATTATGTACAGAAAAAGATGGTCCCTAGGGGCTTCGTATTCAGGTCTTTCCTTCATTTCCTGTAGAAGATAGTAATTTTATAATGAAGTGGGAGGAGGTCTGTACCAATGGTTCCCTAAAAATGATGGAGCTATTGGTTAATCATAACCAAACGTCATTGGAGAGTCTAGAGAAAGAACTAGATAGTACATATGAGAAATTGAAACAGGTCTCCACTACAGAGGAGATTTTGGCTTTTGATTCTCTGATGACTAAGAACTCAGAGGAATGGGAAAGAACTATAAGAGAGACTCACTCTAAGAAGTTGAGTAGGGACCTGACCGATTATGAGCAGCAAAAAGTATATAGATGGCGAAGGAATATCACGCCTAGAGATAATCTTCGGTCAGAATCAGTATCCTCACAAGCATCATCAGGTGGACGATCTGGAGTGGATTTTTCACCAATGACGACTCGGTTTAGAAATAAACGTAAGGGGAACTACCAACACTCCGGGAATAAAAGACCAGCAGTTTTTCCGGAAACATCAAGGGTAATCAATCTTTCAGATCACGCATTCTCGGATATTGAAATGGCAGTACTTTCCAGGGGTTTTTCGTTTTCACCTAGCTCACGCTTTGAATTTTTCTCCGCAGTAAAAGATTTACACGTATTTGCCAGGACTCTGATGCTGAAAAAAATGGTTCCATAAGGGAAAACAGGATGTAGTCTCCCCCTCTGAAGGTGAGACAATGGAATTTTTGGAGGGACTAGCTCTAGAACACAATCAACTTTGGGAAAAGTCCCACCCTGTATACGTACACGATCAACATATTTCCCGCCCTTGTCCGCATGTCCAAATATTGAATTATTTGTGAGATTGGTCACTGAAGAATTTTCAAAAATTCCTAATGGAATTTATATGGACAATCTCCCAAGGGCCGAACGGGAGGCCCTCAAAAGAATAAAGAATCTGAAGGACATACAGATTAAGCCTGCGGACAAGGGGGGAATGTTGTGATCTGGCCATGCGATCTTTATGAGAAAGAGGCATACAGGGAATTAAGGGATAAATCGTGTTACCAAAAACTAACATATAATCCATTAAAGTCCTTTTCCCTGGAATATAGGAAGATCTTAGAGACAGCAGTGAGCAATATGATAGTCACGAAAGAACTGATAGAGGCATTATGGGTATACCCTATATCTCCTGCCCAAAATACATAAGGGTAAAGAACATCCACCCGGAAGGCCAATTGTATCAGGGGTGGGTAACTATCTCGAAAGGGTATGCAAATATATTGATCACATGCTGAAGCCTCTAGTCGATGAGCTACCCTCATATATCAAGGATACAGGGAGTTTCCTGGAGAAAATTGACTCAGTACATCTGGGGGATAGTTCACTTATGGTGACTTGTGACATCGAAGCTCTATATACGAGTATCCGTCATCAAGACGGATTAAAAGCAGTGGAGTATTTTTTATCTATGACTTCACGACCAAGGGAGGAAAGGGATTTCATCTTAGAACTGCTGGACTTTGCATTGAGACATCATTTCTTTTTCTTTGGGGGGTCCCTCTACCTACAGCTCCAGGGGACGGCAATGGGGGCGGCCTTTGCCCCCTCATATGCCAACCTTTTTCTGGGGCTGTGGGAGAGGGACCTCTTCATGTCAGATCAGTCACAGTCGATGGACCGGGTTCTTTTTTGGACAAGGTACATCGACGATGTGTTTATGATCTGGCAAGGTAGTTCTGAGGAATTGGACGAGTTCTTTAGGGGTCTCAACTTGAATGAGAAAAATATTCATCTGACCTACAAGTCTAGCAGAAATGAGATTGAATTCCTAGATGTCATGGTCAGGAGAGATCCAACAGGGACATTACAGACGGATTTGTTCCGTAAAATTACGGCGACAAATTCCGTCTTACAGGCTTCATCGGCACATCCCGCCCATATAGTGAAATCTATCCCCACGAGTCAATTTCTCCGCATCCGGAGAATTTGTTCTTCTGATGAAGATTTTGAAAATCAGGCAAAGGAACTCAAATCTAGATTCCTGAATAGAGTTACAGTATGAGATCTCTGAAAAAAAAGTACAACAGAGCAAGGAACAGCAAAAGACAAGAACTGCTATATTCGAGTAGGGAAAGGCATGGTGATCAGAGAGAACGAATGATTACACAATACCATTCCAATTGGGAAAAAATGCAAGAATGCTTGACTAAATTTTGGCCTCTTTTGATGATAGATCCAGTCTTGCAACAATATCTTACTCCAAGACCGACGGTTGTGGCACGTAGAACTAAAAATATCAAGGATATTTTAGTAAGAAGTCACTACGATAAGAACGACCAAGGTTTTTTTACCCTTTGGGAACCGGCGTAGTGGCCAATGGGGTTGTAAGCCATGTGGGAACTGTATTGCCTGCCCAAATGTAGAGAGGGCGCAACATTTTTTATCGTCGGATGGTTCCAAACAGTTTAAGATAACCCAACAGATTGACTGTTCTACAAAAGCTGTAGTGTACTATGCAACATGCCCTTGCTCGAAAATATACGTAGGCCTTACTACAAGATCTATGAAGGTTAGAGTGCGGGAGCACGTCTTGGGCATTATTGCAGCAGCAAAGATAGAAAAAGAGGAAGAGATTGAGGTGCTTAGGACAAAACCGAAACACTTTAAATTATTCCATAGCTGTGACCCATCTGGTTTTAGGGTGAGAGGGATTGACAGGATAGTACTCGGGGTACGAGGAGGTAATGTGAGTCAGCTACTTGCACAGTGTGAGACAAAGTGGATCTGGACACTAGATACGGTTCAACCCAAAGGGCTAAATAAAAATATTAGTTTTGTCCCATTCCTCTGAGGGATTCCCCTATCTGAACTCTGAATACGTTCTCTTTTAATTTAATATTGGTCATTTTTAATTGTATTTTAGTGTTTTTATTAATTAAATTTTCACCATTAAAGTTTTTATGATTTAATTTTTTTAATTTTTTATGATTTTATCAGGAATATAATTTTGTGATTTTTATTTGTCTCTTTCTTTCTTTTTTTAGTATTGGGATGCTGTAATACTTTGATTTTCAGTAGTGCTACAGGAGATACCTTTAGGAAGAAAAAGTGTTGTGTCCACCACTGGAATACAAGAATGTATTAATTTGAGAATGGAAGAACAATATTGCTATCCCTTTCCTGTTGTTATTTAATGTTATAATAGGGAAAGAGAAATTCTCTTTGATTAAATAGATATATATTCTTGTTGTGGCGTTAGGTATCCTAGCACAAGGTATTCAATATGTGACAGCCCCTCCCCTCTTTTCTCTTTTTTCCCTTTTTTTCTTTTTTTTGGAATTTTTTGTACATATTGTGTATTTTTTGTATTTTTTGCCAAATATGTGTTATACATCCTCTTCTATAGACTAATACACTATATTAAAGTTTGCTTATAAATTTGAGTGTTTGTTTATAAATTGAAAGTTTGAGACATAGATAACTATCCCTGAGCCATTCACGTAATTGTCCGCTCCTTGCAGCCTTATCTGCGCTCTTCTATGCACTAAGTCCTCGGGAAGACCTGGTGCGCATGCTCGGGGCGGCGTCTTAGGAGAGGACCAGCCGCGCGTCAATCATGGCGAGCGCCGGGATTCCGATGACGACTTCCGCCGATTGGCGGATGTTTGTCCTCGGATCCATGGCGACCGCTATGACGCGGTCAGGGTGATCGGATCCGGACGCAGGACGCCGAGCATGCGCCATGAGAGGGTCACTATGGCAATTTAAGATGCTGCATGGGCGCATCCATGTTGTTTATCCGTCTCCATGGAGTAATGTGGACTAATGTTGGTCAGCTGTGACAGGGATCAGGTGCAATGTGGCGGGCTCAGGGATAGGTCACTCCACACTATATAATGGTGGAAGTTGGGAGCTGTATTCACTCCTGGATGAAGGCGCAAGCCGAAACGTGCATGTAGAGTCAGCAGAGTCTGTAGATACACCAGGTAATCACCCTTTAGATTGATTTTCATTGTTTGGATTTTGTCACTTTTTGCCACTTGTTTTTTCACTCTTTGGTCTCCTATGTGTGAGATAGGTGACTAATAGATAATTTACTGGTTTCACTATTATTATTTCCTTGTTCTCCTATGTGAGAGATAGGTGAATGTTGGAAACTTATTGTTTGCTTTTTGATGCTTAATTTATGGTTTATTATACCACACAAGAAGATCACGGGTTTTCCTAGTTTATAGGGTGTTGTCTATAGATTTATATTTATATTTATTATTTTTTACATTTAATATAGACTTGTATGTAATATTATCGTGTACTCTGTATTAAAACCTTATTTATATGTATTTTTTAATATCATATGATCAATAAAATTTATATATTTTGCATAAAAATCACCGTATATTTTCTGATACATCAGGCGATTCATCGCCTGATTATTGCCCTGTCACACGCGGCAATTCGCCGGCGATGTCGCCGCAACCTGGCCACGCCCCTCGGTTGCCGGCAACATCGCCGGCGATATCTCCCCGTGTGACGGTACCTTAAGGAACCAGTGGAGAAGTTTCTAAGCACAACAATACAATAAGGCAAGCATACTTCATTACCCTCATATCCTCTTTGTCCCACAACCCCAGGCAGTTATTCAACCCATATAACTCCCTCCTCCGCCCCCACTGCCCCCTCCTACTTCTCGTATATCTGCAGAAGACTTTGCAACATACTTCACAAACCAGATCGATCAGATCAGACTAGTCTTTGCTACCCAACCACCTCAACCCCCATATATACCTGACCACTCCTCTCCCCCACTAACCCTCCTCCCCTCCCTCACTGAAGGAGAACTTGCACACCTCCTCTCCAAATCGCACCTCACCACTTGTGCACTGGACCTCATCCCATCCCACTTCCTCCCCAACCTCACCACAACACTTATCCCAGACCTAACCCACCTCTTCCAACGTATCACTAACTTCTGATACCTTTCCTTCTGCTTTCAAACATGCAACAATTACACCTATCTTAAAGAAGCCATCCCTTGACCACACTTCTACATCCAGCTACTGGCCCATATCCCTGCTCCTGTTCGCTTCCAAACTTCTTGAAAAGCATGTCCACACAATGCTCTCATGCTACCTCTCATCCAACTCTCTCTTTGACGACCTTCAATCCAGCTTCTGCCCCCACCACTCCACTGAAACTGCCCTGACCAAAATTACTAACAACTTACTCGCAGCCAAAGCTAACAGATAGTTCTCTGTCCTCCTCCTTCTTGACCTGTCCTCTGCATTTGACACAGTCGACCACTGCCTCCTATTACAGATCCACTCTTCCATTGGTATCACTGACCTTGCCCTCTCCTGGATCTCCTCCTACCTTTCTGTGGAACCCACTGG
This sequence comes from Allobates femoralis, assembly GCA_033576535.1. Taxonomy (NCBI): domain Eukaryota; kingdom Metazoa; phylum Chordata; class Amphibia; order Anura; family Aromobatidae; genus Allobates; species Allobates femoralis. The sequence continues at coordinate 101,325,647 of JARQOC010000010.1, read as the reverse complement.
GACGGGGTACTCGGTACCGGACCGGGTCGCTGCTGGGGATGTCATAGAGGTCCTGGTCCGGACCGTGTCCCGGGTTCTCACAAGTAAAAGGGGATATATACAAAGGATACAGTTTGTCGTGACGCCACCCACGGTTTGTGGTCAATGATGGGACCACTGCTGCTGCAGAACCTCCGAGGATGATGTTAGGCAGCTGTAGATGGAATAGCTCTCTGCGGGTAGAGCTGGGTTCCCCGGGGCAGTGATAGTTAAAGTCTATGATGGTTATGATGGGGGGTTGCAATAGGTGCAGTTCACTTACTTTCCTGCTGCTGCAGCCTTCTTCCAGCCAGTGTGTAGAGCTGACAGGCTGTGGCTCTCCAGGTGGGACCTTTATGCTGTCCTGCTGGAAGAAATCAGTCACAGACAAGGGTGCAAAGATATAGTAAAGTTCTGTCTGTAGGGAATCACACACGGGAGTCTGAAGCAGGGTTCACCGGGTTTTACTGTGCAGTTTTCTCAGTACAACAGTTCACTTCTTAACACGAGTTACAGGCATTCTACTCCGGTTTTCACTAGACCCCCTGCAGCCAGGTTGTCACGCTGCGACCCCTCACTCTCTCTAGTGTCCTTCCCAGGCTGTGATCTCTTTCTCTGTGTGTGTCTCCGAACAGTATAGTGGCAGCTCGGACCCCTGTGGGTCCTCCTGGTTGCTACTGTGCTTTCTGTCCTTAGGGTGGGAACTCCACCTTAGGATTGGAGCTCCCCGTCGGTGAATCTGGGGATACCGGGTAAATCTTCAGTTCCCCGTCAGAGCCGACACTCTGCTGTGTGCCTAGCCTCCAATAGTCCTCTCCCGCAAGGCACTATCAGGCTCCCTCTGACCCGTGTGATTCCAGCTTCAGTAGGGAAGACTTCTCTCCTAGTTAGTCAGTGCTGCTGATCTGTCCCGTTCCTCACACTTTTCTGGGGTGCTGGCTATGGACGAGCTTTCTCTCCATGGTTTCTGTGACTCTGTGGATTCTGCATCTCCATCAGCCCCACTCCTCCAGAACGTGTGTGTCTTTCTTTCTGCTCTTGTTTGTTCAGCTTTCTGTGTCTTGGCTGCTCTGGGTCTTTGTTTCTCAGCCCACTTGGTCTTTCCTGGTCTTTTCAGCTCGGCACCCTCGGCCTACTAACTCCTTACTCCTCCTCTTCCTCTATTTATACCTTCTGTTACCTGACCTACATGCATTCCCACCCACTGTCCTCTAAACCCACCACCCCTTGGCCGCCTAGATTTCTGGGCTCCAGGTTGGGTGCTGCCTCCTAGTGGTGTGTGGAATGTCTGTGAGGGTGTTTGTTGTGCAAACTGTCTTTTCCTCCTACCTGGCTGCAGTTCCCTATGTGGCCACCCTGGTCGCAGGGGCGCCACATTTCCAACCACCCATTTAGTGTCTCCCACTCCCACACGACCTCCTCGCCCCATCCCCTCTCTGTTGGGGGTCCATCAAGGCTCTGTCCTGGGGCCCCTCCTTTTTTCAATCTATACCCTTGGTCTGGGACAACTCATAAAATCCCATGGTTTCCAGTATCACCTGTACTCTGATGACACTCAGATCTACCTCTCTGGCCCTGACGTCACCTCTCTCCTGTCCAGAATCCCAGAGTGTCTATCAGCCATATCCTCCTTCTTCTCCTCTCGCTTCCCAAAACTCAATGCAGACAAAACCGAACTCATCATCTTTCCTCCATTTCACACACCTTCCTTACCAGATCTATCTATCACAATAAATTACATCACACTTGCCCTTTACCTGAAGTCCGCTGCCTCAGAATAACCCTTGACTCTGCCTTGTCCTTCAAACTGCACTTCCATGCACTTGCCACCTCCTGCCGCCTCCAACAAAAATATTTCCAGAATCCGTCCTTTCCTCAACCCTCAGTCTACTAAACTACTAGTGCATGCCCTCATCTTCTCCCGTCTCGACTACTGCAACCTCCTCCTCTGTGGACTCCCTGCTAACACTCTTGCACCACTCCAATCTGTCCGACCAATCCACCTCTCTCCTCGCTATTCCTCCACTTCTCCCCTCTGCAAATCCCTCCACTGGCTCCCAATTCCCCAGCGTATCCAATTCAAACTACTAACTTTGACTTACAAAGCCGTCCACAATCTGTCTCCCCCATATATCTCTGAACTAATCTCCCGATATCATCCAACTCGTAATCTTCCTCCCAAGACCTCCTTCTTTCCTCCACACTTGTATGTTTCTCATCTAACCGCCTGCAAGACTTTGCCCGAGCATCCCCTGTTCTCTGGAATTCTGCACCTCAAAATGTCTGACTATCCCCTACACTCGGAACCTTCAAGCGGAACCTGATAACCCATCTCTTCAGAACAGCCTACAACCTGCAATGACCACAGTGCCACCTCACCACCACTGGACCTGGTGCCCCACCACCACTTGACCTGGCGCTCCACTACCATCGGACCTGGCGCTCCACCACCATCGTACCCGGGGCTCCACCACCACTTGAGCAGACCCAACCTACTGTCTCTCTCCCGATTGCCCTGTAGAATGTAAGCCTGCAAGGGCAGGGTCCTCTCTCTCCCCTCTGTATCGGACTGTCACTGTTAGTTTGTTCATTGTATTTTTAACTTGTTTGCATGTAACCCTTTCTCATGTACAGCACCATGGAGTCAATTGTGCTCTATAAATAATAATAATATCAACAACATAAATTATACACCTTTGATTGATAAGAAGAAGAACAGTGTGCACCTGAGATATCCCTCCAGCTAGGGATCTCTAGGATAGTCCCTGTCCCAAAAATTACCTCTGAAGGTGAGGATGCCTGGGTCTCGTACCTTGCTAGGCTCTTGGATAGGATTCACCTAGATTCTCCGCCCAAAATAAAGTGAAGTGGCTGGAGAGGAGGGAAACACACAGGGAAACCGGGCAAGGCAACAGGTATAGCAGTGATCCAGAATATCTCCAAATAGAAGCTTTGCTGTTGCAACAGCAATAACAACTCAGCTTTACAATGGCAAGCTCCTCCACAGGTAGCTATACAAGTTTTTTAACATGGAATGAGGTCAAAAGGTAGGTAGATGTAGTGGAAAGTGAGGGTAATTATAAGCTACATCTGAAGGCCAAGAGAATACTCATCCATCAGTGAAAAGGTTCTTCACCCCTTCAGTATAGCATAGAAAGTGTGGCGCCTCTGTGGACCGGTCGCCACAAGATGGCGCAGCAGCTGGGACTGGTAAGTCAGTCACCCCACATACACACCCAACACATCCCCCGATCCCAAGTCTAAGTTACTTCATGTCTAGAAATGGGATAGCGGGAGGAGCAAAGTGGAGAGTGGAACGTTAGGTGAAGACCCGGTAAGGGGTGGGAACCGAACACCAGAACAAAAAGGACAGTTACACAACACCAGGACCTTTTGAGGCTAGTTGAGTGGAGAAGGAGAAATAGTGAGAGAACAAGAGACACCAGATACCCATCAGCCAGAGACACCAGGCGAAAAGAACATGGACCCTGCGGCCTTTGCCACCTTATGGCTAGCCCGAGTCCCAGACTGAGAACCAAGGGAAGACAGAGGGGGTCCAAGGTGAACCCTGGTCACCGGGGACCGTGAGGGACCAAGCTGGAACCAGTGTGCCGCCTCTGCTGAAGTGGCAGGGAAGCTGTATGTCTCAACCACGAACCCTGGCAGGGTGTAGGGTCTTTATGTCCCGATACCCAACCTCCTGCACAGCGAAAGGAAGGCCATCGAACTAGGGCTAGGAATCCCGGAAGAGTGCCCACAAACAGCCTGTGACCGCTGGACTATAGTTAGTGTGCAGAACAGAGAGGAGAGAGACCCGAGAGGAACATGAAAGGGGGTGTCGCAGACAAGCCATCCCAGCTGCTGATAAAGCCCCGGAGCCGCTGTTGCACTGAACTGTGCTGTAACATCTAACGAGTGAAGAAGTACATCCGGTAAAAGTTCAGATCTGTGTGAGACTTTATTTGTGTGCTTGAAAGGTGGAAACTGATGCCATGAGCCAGCAGCAGGAGACAGCCCAAAGGTACCGACACTGTGCATTACATTCAAACACACTACGCAGTAGCCCTGGGGCCAGCCCTACCTGTGGAGGGCACAAGAACTCAATTGCAATCTCCATCATCCCCAGAGGTCCCGACTGCAGCGGTGGCTACATCTGGCCACAAACCATGGGTGGTGTCACAACTTATATTTTTTAATTTTAATTTTTATCTTTCTTTCATCCATTTTTACAATCCCCTTTTTATTGCTCGCCCGACGAGGGGATCACGGATCAGGTCATGCCACTGTGACATCCCGCAGCTCCAGGCAACGACGAGAGGGCCTGGTTCCAAGTACCCCACGGTCCCCGCCAGGGATGAGACACAAGCACCTCAATAAAGCTGTGATCAAATGAGCTCAATAGCAGACCTGTGATTAAACACTGAGACTTTCTCACCTCAGGTCTGCCAGAGGTGACAACAGGACACGGTACACTCATGACATATATACAGCATAATGAGAATTTTTTTGGAGTCCAATGAGTGGTTCTAATCAGTGATCAACAGCTTTGCCTGTGTGCCCAATTATCCAGGAAAAGGGATCATTCACAGATTAGGACCACCCCCTTGACCTCCAATTATCCAGGAAAAGGAATCAATCGCAGATTAGAACCACCCCCTGACTACCAATTATCTAGGAAAAGGAATCAATCGCAGATTAGGACCACCCCCTGACCACCAATTATCTAGGAAAAGGAATCAATCGCAGATTAGGACCACCCCCTGACCACCAATTATCTAGGAAAAGGAATCAATCGCAGATTAGCACCACCCCCTGACCACCAATTATCTAAGAAAAGGAATCAATCGCAGATTAGGACCATCCCCTGACCACCAATTATCTAGGAAAAGGAATCAATCGCAGATTAGCACCACCCCCTGACCACCAATTATCTAGGAAAAGGAATCAATTGCAGATTAGCACCACCCCCTTGACGGCCAAACCAAGAATAAGCAAGATTTTTTATTATTAAAAGTTATGCTAATTCCTTTTCCACAGACATCCATATTGTTCTCTAAAGTATGTTTCCCATAAATTGTACAGAATTTACAAGCTGGCAAATTCCATTTACCAATGTACTTTGATTTCCAAATATGCCCCAATGTCCGTGTTTATATATCCCACATCTGGTTAAAGTACTTACTACCTCCAGAAGATAAAGGTTGTAATACAATGCGGAAAAAACGAGTTTTCAGACTAGTAAAAGTTCAGCCATAGTACGGTATATAGCACCACCAAGAGTCTATGGGAAGATATAGCAAATGTTAGAATGTGATGCCTGGTCGACTATCAAATTGATTTACTATTAATTTTTAATTTACCGGTATTTAAAGAAGCAATCCAGATAAAAGAAAGTTAAATGTGCTTAAAACTAGCAACTTTTACAATGGCTACCCATGAGGCACTCCAGAGTCTCCCCTGCCACCAGTCCAGTGTTGAACTAATGTGTGTGTTTGATGTGTGTGAAATAAGTATTGAACACTATGGCCTTGTTCACACATACCTGTGTTTTTGGCATTCTCTGCGTTTTTTAGCTGTTTTTAAAAAACGCAGATGCGTTAACGCATGGTACGCTTAAGTGTACATGCGTTTTTTAGCTACACAGGCATTTTTTCCCCCATTCCAAAAAACGCTGCATGCAGCGTTTTTTTGGGTGCTGTAAAAAAACCCATGTGATTTCTTAAAAACGCATGCGTTTTTTTAACATGGGGCCCTATGGGAAACGCATGCGTTAACGCATGGCACATATAGGCACCTGCGTTAACGTATATGCGTTTTTAGTGAAAAAATGACTAATGCCTTGTTCACACACACCTATGCGTTTTTTTAGCACTTAGAAAAACTGATCAGTTTTTCTAAGAGTGCCAAATAGTGTCCCCTGTGGGTCTGAAAGTGTTTTTGAAGTTTTTGGACTTAGTCATTTTTTCACTAAAAACGCATGTAAAAACGCATGCGTTAACGCATGGTGCCTATATGTGCCATTTAAAAACGCATGCATTTCCCATAGGGCCCCATGTTAAAAAAACGCATGCGTTTTTTTACAGCACCCAAAAACGCTGCATGCAGAGTTTTTGGAATGGGGGAAAAAAACGCAAGTGTAGCTAAAAAACGCATGTACACTTAAATCTACCATGCGTTTGAAAAACAGCAAAAAAACGCAGAGAGTGCCAAAAACGCAGGTATGTGTGAACAAGGCCTTATATACAAATTTGATAAAACATAAAATGTGTTTTATATAGTAATACCTTGGTTTTCGTTGACTGCTATTATTGTCTGCTTCAGTTTTCAATTATTTTTTCCGTGAATTTTGCGTGACCATAAGGGTGACCCACGTGTTCTCCTGCTTAGTGTATCATATCGATTCATATGGAAATAATTGCCTCGGTTTTCATTGGCTCCAGATTTCACCGATTGTGTTTGGACGGATTATCGATGAAAACTGAGTTATCACTGTATATATATAATATACAGCAGGTGAAATGAATACTGAACACATCACCAGTTTTCTAAATAAATATACTTCTAAAGGTTCTATTGGCATGAATTTCTCACCAGATGTCGGTAACAATCCATTCAATCCACACAGGCAAAGAAATCAAACCATAGATGTCCACAAATTGTGTAATAATGAGAAATGACAGAGGGAAAAGTATTGAACACATGAACAAAGAGAGGTTTAAAAAGCCATGGAATGTACTGACACCGGCTGAAATCTATCAGTAATTAGAAAGCAATGCTGCCACATAGTGAGAAATATCAGCTGGTTCAACTGATGGTCTATAAAAAGTGTCTCGTTACCAAGGTGCCACACAAGAAACATCTCATGGTGGTATAAAATAAGTGAGACGTCTCGAGACCTTCACAACCTTATTATTGAAAAACATACTGATGGCATTGGTAAGAGACTAATTTCCAAATTACTGTATTTTTCGGATTATAAAACACACCGGACCATAAGACACACCCAAGTTTTAAAGGAGGAAAATAGGGAGAAACATTTTACACAAAAAAATGTGGTCATGATTCACTATTATTGGGGAGGGGGGTCTGCTGCTGACACTATTATGGGGGTAATGGGCCTCAAATTCTGTACTAATGTCCCCATCCTGGGCCCCTCCCAGGTATATCATCCCCCATCCTAGTATTGTCCCTCAACCTTGTATATGGACCCCCATCATGGCACAACCGTAAAAAAAACGATTATACTTGTCTCAGATTGCTCCCCATGCAGCAGGGTGATGCACTCTTTGCTTCCCATACTGAATGCTGATCAGTGTGCGAGCGGCATGCGCAGCGAAGACATCACTGTCATGCACCCTGCTCCGCAGTCAGTGTCACCTGACGGTATAAAAAGACAGAAGGACGTCGTGCTGTAGTAGGGGAATGAGAGACGGTGAGTATAATCATCCGTCCGCTGCCAGGGCACTCGCAGTTCCCACACCAATAATGATGCGAAGAAAGCAGTAAATGTCCACTTACATGATCGTCTACAGCTGCAGCAGCAACCGGTGATTAATTGTGCCGTCTGTTTAAAGGGAACCTGTCACCCCTTTTGAGCATTCTAAACTGTGCCCACCATCTGTAACATGCTGTAATAGGAGTTCCTGCAACCCCTCTATGTGCCCAGACATCCCCCTGCATACCTGAATAATGCACTTTTACTCTGTCCCGTGCTGTATGGTAATCACCACTGAAAAGGTCCAGGAGGAATCCCTCTATATGGTCATTGACGCCCCCTGCCTGGAATAGCTGCCCCACTCTTTAGAAATTCCCGCCCCTCCTGTGAATGGGAGTCAATCGACATGCACTACTCGCATCTGCGCAGTGGAGCGGGTCACCGTGCTCTATTGCAGATACATAGTGTGGCGCCCCTGCGTACAGGTGGCCACAAAGGGTACTGCAGCCAGGCAGTTAGGACATGGTAAACACTACACCCTCACAGCCCACATCCCCACGCATAGAGAGGGTTCACATCCAGCTCTGAGGTCGGACACTGTATGAGACCAGAAGGAGTGGTGGATGAGGAGTGGGTTGGGCACACCAGAAGGTCAGGTGACTGACAGTATATAGAGAGGGGGAGGAGTGAAGGAAGTTAGTAAGCCATGGTGCTGAGCAGCAAAGACAAGGAGAAGCTGAGCTGAGCTGAGACAGAAAGACACATGCTGCCTGGAAGTGCCTAAGCTGAGGAGCGCTGACCCGTACTGAGCCAATGCGAGCCAGATGGGGGGGAAAAGCCCATCCAAGATGCTGAAACCACCAGGAGTGTGATAGACAGAGAAGGGACGGTGCAACCCGTGCCCTGGACAGCAGCAGAAGCTACTAACAGCAGGTGGAGAAGCCCTCCTAGATACCGAAGGAAACAGAGGAAGGAGCCTGGCAGAGCCTCACGCTGGAGGACTGTTGCAGGCTGGGCTAGAGCAGAGTGTCAGCTCTGAAGGGGACCGACGATTCACCCGGTATCCCCAGATTCACTGACGGGGAGCTTTAGTTTCAAGCTGGAGTTCCTAACCCAAAGAACAGGCAGCTCAGTGACACACTAGGACTCACAGAAGCCCGAGTCACCGCCATACTGTTCAGCGTCCGCATACACCCGTGTAAGACGGAGAAAGAGAGTATTAGCCCGGAAAGGCACACTTAAAGACTGTGTGAGGGGTCACAAGGAGAGAGGAGCCTGGCTGCAGGAGAGAAGGGAACCCGGAAAGGGAGAATGCAACTGAATGTTAAGAGCTGTGTAAAGAACTGCAAATAACCTGTAACTTGCTTGAAGAAGAACAACTTAAGTAAAGCTTTGGAAACCCTGCATTGCCTCCTGCCTGCTTCCATCTGCAGACCCTTTCTCCCATACAGGCTTGCACCAGGAAGATCTCAACCTGCAGAGCTACAGCCTGTCAGCACCAGCACAGGAAGAGGGATCCTTGCAGCTGCAAAGTAAGTGTGCTCCAACAGCCTCACACACAACAGACATTAACTCCTTACTGCCCCGGGGGATACAGTTCTCCCCACTAGAACTATACCATCCCGGCTGCCATTCCATCACCCCCGGAGGTTCTGCAGCAGCCGCGGCCCCATTACTGGCCGCACCAAGTGGGTGGCGTCACCCGTGACAATATCCCTTGTAAATATTCCCCTTTTATTGTGCTGAGCCAGGGACACGGTCCGGACCAGGCCACCAGTGACATCCCCAGCAGCAGATCGGTCCGGTACCGAGTACCCCACGTCCCTTGGGGCTCCACAACCTGGCGTCACGAACAGGATCTACCCGGTCCAAAAGAATTGGACCTTGTGTGCCCAAATCCTGTGTTCTGGACTTTTCCCGCCAAATCTGACCTTAATGGCGGCCATAAGGGACTAGCGCCATGTGCAGAGGAGGCGTTCCTAAGACTCCCATCGTGGGCCGGTCCGGCCCAAGGCGCGAAAAGAAGGTCCCGCCCTGGCTCTCCTTAACTCCGGGAGAGCCAGCTGTCACTCTCAAGGAAGAGCCGCCGCCCCTAGACCCTCCTACCAAGAAGCTGACGCGAACGAAGAAGGAAATCGTCATCAGGAGGGGGCGGAACGAGCAACCGGAAGAGAAGCAGTCGCCATTCAGAGACACGAGGACGGAAGCGGAGGACGCAGCAACCAGCGCTCCAGCCGGAAGACCACGCGTGATCCCGGAGGGCCCACAGAAAGATTTAGTGGAGGAACCCAGCCGAGGAGAGACCCCGTGTGACCGAGAGGAGATGGCTGAAGGAGGAGAAGAGCGCCCCTATGTCCTAGACACCCGGAGGGGTGTACTGCGGCGGCTGCCCCCAAGGATGACACGGGCCCAGGAGGAGAACAGGACCCGGATACAGATAGACATTGACCATTGTCAGGGCTATGAGGCCCAAGTCCAGCGACCCGGCTGGGTCAGAGAATCACGAGAGCCCGCGGAGAGCGAGACCGAAGGCCGTACAGCCAAAGGAAGAATAGAAACGCAGGATCTGCATCCAGAAGGGAAAGCATCCCAGATGATCCGGAAGATGGAGAAGAAGGATCAGGAGTAAGATCCGTGTCCTGCATCAAGAGGAACAGATGAAGAAACTGTAAGTGTGAATGTACATTGTTCCTTATTGCTCCCCCAACCTTACCTGAATGAATGCTAGCATTCCCCTGTCTGTCTTATGTGTCTCAAACTGAACATTTGCATCATAGACAATGACATGATACGAACTCTTCTTGTAAATAGTTGAGCACACTTGTGTGCTCCCCTTTGGTTTTAAGACCAGCGGCACATGTGAGTTAATGCACGAACTCTGCATTTTGAACTTTGAAGCTGCTTTCTGAGAATTTTTGAAAGTTTTAGCACTTTTTGAAAAGAAAAGAGATTTTATACTTTTATATGAAGCAATGTCTTATAATGTCTTTTACAGAGAAAAGAGGGTAATGATGAGTATAAATACCCCTGCACTCATGTTTATAGTTAATGCAACGTTCCAAGAATCGTGCCTCCCGGAAGGGAAGAAACCAAGAATCCATAATGTTTATTGTTATATATACTATAAAAATGTTTTCAGGGTAACCAATGTCGAGTCGCGCGCGGACGCGCTGTTTAACTCCGGGAGAATGTGGCGCCCCTGCGTACAGGTGGCCACAAAGGGTACTGCAGCCAGGCAGTTAGGACATGGTAAACACTACACCCTCACAGCCCACATCCCCACGCATAGAGAGGGTTCACATCCAGCTCTGAGGTCGGACACTGTATGAGACCAGAAGGAGTGGTGGATGAGGAGTGGGTTGGGCACACCAGAAGGTCAGGTGACTGACAGTATATAGAGAGGGGGAGGAGTGAAGGAAGTTAGTAAGCCATGGTGCTGAGCAGCAAAGACAAGGAGAAGCTGAGCTGAGCTGAGACAGAAAGACACATGCTGCCTGGAAGTGCCTAAGCTGAGGAGCGCTGACCCGTACTGAGCCAATGCGAGCCAGATGGGGGGGAAAAGCCCATCCAAGATGCTGAAACCACCAGGAGTGTGATAGACAGAGAAGGGACGGTGCAACCCGTGCCCTGGACAGCAGCAGAAGCTACTAACAGCAGGTGGAGAAGCCCTCCTAGATACCGAAGGAAACAGAGGAAGGAGCCTGGCAGAGCCTCACGCTGGAGGACTGTTGCAGGCTGGGCTAGAGCAGAGTGTCAGCTCTGAAGGGGACCGACGATTCACCCGGTATCCCCAGATTCACTGACGGGGAGCTTTAGTTTCAAGCTGGAGTTCCTAACCCAAAGAACAGGCAGCTCAGTGACACACTAGGACTCACAGAAGCCCGAGTCACCGCCATACTGTTCAGCGTCCGCATACACCCGTGTAAGACGGAGAAAGAGAGTATTAGCCCGGAAAGGCACACTTAAAGACTGTGTGAGGGGTCACAAGGAGAGAGGAGCCTGGCTGCAGGAGAGAAGGGAACCCGGAAAGGGAGAATGCAACTGAATGTTAAGAGCTGTGTAAAGAACTGCAAATAACCTGTAACTTGCTTGAAGAAGAACAACTTAAGTAAAGCTTTGGAAACCCTGCATTGCCTCCTGCCTGCTTCCATCTGCAGACCCTTTCTCCCATACAGGCTTGCACCAGGAAGATCTCAACCTGCAGAGCTACAGCCTGTCAGCACCAGCACAGGAAGAGGGATCCTTGCAGCTGCAAAGTAAGTGTGCTCCAACAGCCTCACACACAACAGACATTAACTCCTTACTGCCCCGGGGGATACAGTTCTCCCCACTAGAACTATACCATCCCGGCTGCCATTCCATCACCCCCGGAGGTTCTGCAGCAGCCGCGGCCCCATTACTGGCCGCACCAAGTGGGTGGCGTCACCCGTGACAATATCCCTTGTAAATATTCCCCTTTTATTGTGCTGAGCCAGGGACACGGTCCGGACCAGGCCACCAGTGACATCCCCAGCAGCAGATCGGTCCGGTACCGAGTACCCCACGTCCCTTGGGGCTCCACACATAGTGCCCGAGGTCTGAAGTCTCAGGTATGAGGGGGACATCTGGGCACATAGAAAGGATACAGGAACCCCTATTACAGCATGTTATAAATGGGGGGCACAGTTAAGAATGCCCAAAGGTGGTCCCGTTAAGCTAATGTAATATTCACCTCTCCCTGCCCAGCTCTAAGTGTTGGCTTCAGTGCTGAGAGGTAATGGGCAGAGGGAGAGGTGAATATTACATTAGGTTTAATCGCCGAGACACATGGTCACCGGCAGACACAACTGCAGCCTGCTCCAGCCTCCGGTGACCCGCTCCACTGCCGCTGCTCTCCCCCACAGCACGGCCAACCATACATCCAAACTATGATGCATCCCCCACTTTCTGTAAAACATGTTTAGGAAAAAAGTCTGTCTTATAGTCCAATAAATACAGTACTTTTCATGGCCTTTTGCACCTTTCTTTCTTCATGTGTTCAATACTTTTTCCCGGTGTCATTTCTGATTATTACACATAATTTATGGACATCTATGGTTTGATTTCTTTGTCTGTGTGGATTAGATTTGAAGAGTATGTGGAAGAATGGGCCAAATTGCTCGTGAGCAATGCAGGTGACTTGTAACTCCATACAGGAGGAGTATGCAGCTTCATTACCAATAAAGGCCAAAGTATCAAGGATTAAATACATTTCAATAACGTGTTCAATACTATTTGCCGGTATTATTTCTCATTATTACACATAACTTAATTTATGAACATCTTTGATTTGATTTCTTTGCCTGTGTGGATTGGATGGGTTCTTACCGACATCTGGTGAGAATTTTATATCCATAGCACCTTTAGAAATTAGTGACCTGTTCAATACTTATTTCACCATCTGTGTATGTATGTGTGTTTGTGTATAATATATATATTAGTAAGATGGTGGCTGGGTACATAGTGAATGGCTGGTATGTATCACAGAGATGGTTGTCCTCTGTGATGTAAACCTGGAGGTCTGCACTGGTAGTTGTAGTGCTGTAATGACCAGAGGTCCGAATGGAATCCAGCGAGTCACAAACCAGAGATAGAGGCAGAAGTACCACTAAGGGTACCTTTACACATCGCAATATCGCAATGCAACATCGACAAAAAGTCAAGTGGTGTGGCCGTTGCAGTTGATATCGTTGGTGCGCTGTGTCGTGTAAATGGGCAATGCGCCTTGAAAAAACCTACCTACGATATTGCAATGAGATTGTGCAAGCCCTTCAACCGTACAATATTGTATAGGCGATGTGGCAGGATCGTGCTGTGTGACAGCGCAACTACGATTTGGAGCACAACTTCCCCTATTCACTCCAATGTGAAATGCTCGTTCCCTGGGTTGCTCATACCCAGCGCAAAAAATGGGCGTACAACATCGTAGTTGCGTTGCCTGCCGATATCTCCCTGTGTGACATCTCCTGTGCGATCTTGGACAAGTGCCAAAAACGTGCGCGCTCCCGTGAAATTGTATGCGATATCAGAACGATATCACGACGTGTAAAGGTACCCTAACACTTTCTTTTACTGGTGAAAACAGGAATCTACAGAGGAAAATGAAGTGTAAAATACTTCCCCAGAACTACTACACCTATTATTTACATATTCCAACTCACTGGTTTGTTGCTCATGTGCAACAGTCTTATCACAAAAATGATATTTCAATTTCACATTTCTGAAAAACTGATACAACTCCTTCTCCACAGAAAACCAATTTACATGCGTAGACATACAATAAGTGAGCCCTTTTTCTAATACCTCTACTTGATTAGGTGTTATTTCTTTACCAGACAAATTGATGATCAATTCTGGTCCTTTTTCCGGTTCCCCTTAGGTCTAGCGTACAACTGGCAAAGAGATGGAAAAAATAAATGGCAAAGAAGAGGTTACTATAAAAAACAACATTTCAGTAAAAAAACTAGGAATGATAAGATTAATGAACTGTCTAACCTTCCTTTGTATAGACCGAGAACAAAATCTAGAGGACGACGAGGAGGGTGGAAACAACACCGGCAACAGAAAAAAGAAAGAAAAATCGAAAGGACAACAACAAAAGGGGAACCGGAAAAAGGACCAGAATTGATCATCAATTTGAAAATTGAAAACTGACCCGAAATTTGAGATACAGAAAAATATACAAAAACTATTAGATGTGGCAAAAATAGGTGGAATAATTGACCAAAATTTATATGACTTCCTAATTGAAAAAAATCCAGTGACACTGGTGTTATATCTTGTACCTAAGGTACATAAATCTTTAATTGACCCCCAAGGTAGACCCTTCGTGGCGGGAATAAATTCTATTTTTTATAATATTGGAATATTTTTGGAAAAAATCATGAGTCCTTTTGCAGTCACAGCGAAGTCATATATCAAAGATACAGGGCATTTTCTTAATGAATTAAAAAATGATAAAGTGGAAATAAAATGTATACTGGTGTCCTTCAGTGTTACATCATTGTACACCTCTATTAAACACGAAATGGGCATAAATGTGATTGCTGATTTTTTTAAAACAACTGAGTATATAGACCCATGTAAACAGCTGATAGTAGACTTGTTAGAGATTGTCCTGAGACAGAATTATTTCATGTTTGGGGACAATTATTATCTGCAATTAATGGGAACCGCCATGGGGGCGCGAATAGCATGCTCGTATGCAGGGGCAGTCATGGCCTTTTTGGAAGAGAGTCATGTTTACATATCCCACCACTTCTCCAATGTGGAGAGGCCCACTATCTTTGTACCCCATATACCACACCATACCATCAATTTTTGTGTTCCCACAGTCTTGGAGGGATCTATCCACTGGGGATTAGTGTCAGACCAATAGCGCTGGTTTTGTTTGTTAACTTCACCATTCACAAAAAAGTTTGCCTCATCACTCATCTGAAGGCAATTGTCTATGCTGTGAAGATACGAGATGTGCAGCATCTGAAACACCGGATACTGGAAGCCTGTGCTAGCATTTCTTCTGCGGTGTTGCTATCAGTGTGTCCAGAGTGGGAGAAGAGGGTTACATTGATAATCCAACACAATGGGCAGCACTTTGAACACATTTTATAAGTGGTCATATACTTGTAAATAACTCATGAAAGAATAAAGATACGTTAAAATCAAGCACACCATTGTTTTTCTTATGAAATTCTCAATAAGATTGATGTACTTGGAGAAATTAGAACCGGATGGATAGAAGCCGCGCTGACCACAATAAGAGTAAGAGAGTAACACACACACTCTGTTTATTCAGCCTACGCGTTTCGTGGCAAACAGGCTACTTTATCAGGGTATCAAGATTGAACAGCACATCCAGTTATATATACACACAGGAACAATAAAAAAAAAACACAAAAAATGAAGCTCCACCCCCCTCTGACGTCACTTCCGGTGAAAATGCCCACTATAAGTCAAACGTATAAAATGCCCATTACATTGATTACAATACATTAAAAATACATTAAAACACAATAATCAGTATTTAAAATCGCATATGTTCTTCAATAAATACGGTAATTAAAACATTTTTGGTAAAAAGATAAACCAGGATTAGAACTAACCCTGGCAGGGGCATGAAACTCTCCTCCGGCGATTAAACCTCTGTCTTATACCACTTAACCAGCCAGTCGTCTTAGGTAAGAGCAGCTGTTTAGCCAGGATCTACCAACTCAACCCATCCAAACAATTAAATATCCTCATTTACTTAGTACACAAAACTTTCTTTTTTATATAAAAAGTAAACAAATAATTATACAAATATAAACTTCTTGTCTATAGGGATCTTTCAAGGTAAATGACCACTACATTTTGTGTCTATAATATGCTCACTGAATAATTTATATTCCTTGGTTTGTTGATCCATGTAAATTACAAGTCACCCATATATACAAACTCACAATTAAAAACCCTCTCAATATAAAGAGGAAATGCAGACAGGATTTATATGAGGTAAAGGAAGAACAGAGAAACCGAAAAAAATGAATTACAATGTACTCGAATCACAATTGCATAAAAATAAAGGGTTCATCCAGAATATGAACCCATTATGTCTAGAGGTAACCACAAAGTGATTAAGCAATGCCTCAGACCGGTAAGCTATCTGAGCTTATGGGGTATAGAGACCACTACGGTCATAATATCTCGCCACATTGTCACATAGAAGAACTCCATCTGGCAAGATGGTAAGAGAGAAACCATCACTGATGACTATCAGTATAATAAAAGTCTTCGATGGAACCAAGAAGACATTAACAACTCATGGGTTCTTAAAAAAGGTCACTTACCTCATTAAGCCCACCAGGGCTTAAAGTGCCCAGCTTAAAAATCCAATATGTTTCTCTTTTACCCAGGACATCCAATCTCCTACTAGTATTTTCAGGCACATAATCAATAGGGGTAATTTAACATCACCATGGTGAACTACGGTGCAATGTCGCGATAATCCATGTTTTAAAAAACCTCTGAAAATGTTAAACCTATGGGAATTTACACATTTATGAAGAGGTTGAGAAGCTCTTCCCACATACTGTTTACCACAGTTGCACTGGATCAAATAGATCACATGATCCGTCTGGCATGTCATTCTGAAGTTAATATTAAAAACCTTCCCTTCATTCATAAATGACATGAAACTGTCCACGTCATTACTAATAGACCTACAACATTTACACCCACGTCTATTGCATCGGTACGAACCCCTACGGCCAGTTTGTTCATTACCTGCTTTTGTACATCCAGAGCTAGGAATCTTAACTACACTAGGTGCCAAGACATTTTTGATGGTAGGAGCCCTTTTAAATGTCACTGTCGGTTTCCTGGGGACCACCTTATTGAGGATCGGGTCATTTAAAATCACATTCCAATGTTTTTCCAATATATTTCGAACTTGTAAATTTTGTGACGAAAAAGTAGTGATAAAATTTGTTTCAAAAAGGTTATTCTTTACACCCTTGTTCTTGTCAGAATTTATAAGCTCATTCTGGGTACAATGTTTAACAGAGTTATAACCCTTTTTGACAAGCCTCGGGGGATATTCTTTTTCTTGAAATCTCTCCCTCAATATTTTGCTTTGATCCCTAAATACTGCAATTTTTCCTTATTCCGTAGTACTGATTCCTTGGGATATTTTTAAGCCATGGTCTGTAATGGTTGCTTCCATAGTGAACATACCCATTGGCATCAACTTTTTTTAAATGATTTTTTGTCATAATCTTACCCGAATTATCAATATAGATGTTCAGGTCTAAAAAGGTAACATTTTTTCTTTCAACACAGGGGGTAAGCTCTATTCCCCAATGATTCTCCCTTATAACATCAAGGAAATCAAAAACTGTATTGTCTGTATTATCATAAATGATGAATATATCGTCTATGAATCGTAGTGGTCTCTATTCCCCATAAGCTCAGATAGCTTACCGGTCTGAGGCGTTGCTTAATCACCTTGTGGTTACCTCTAGACATAATGGGTTCATATTCTGGATGAACCCTTTATTTTTATGTAATTGTGATTCGAGTACATTGTAATTCTTTTTTTTCGGTTTCTCTGTTCTTCCTTTACCTCATATAAATCCTGTCTGCATTTCCTCTTTATATTGAGAGGTTTTTAATTGTGAGTTTGTATATACAGGTGACTTGTAATTGACATAGATCAACAAACCAAGGAATATAAATGATTCAGTGAGCACATTATAGACACAAAATGTAGTGGTCATTTACCTTGAAAGATCCCTATAGACAAGAAGTTTATATTTTTATAATTATTTGTTTACTTTTTATATAAAAAAGAAGGTTTTGTGTACTAAGTAAATGAGGATATTTAATTGTTTGGATGGGTTGAGTTGGTAGATCCTGGCTAAACAGTTGCTCTTACCTAAGACGACTGGCTGGTTAAGTGGTATAAGACGGAGGTTTATTCTCCGGAGGAGAGTTTTATGCCCCTGCCAGGGTTACTTCTAATCCTGGTTTATCTTTTTACCAAAAATGTTTTAATTATTTATTGAAGAACATATGTGATTTTAAATACTGATTATTGTGTTTTAATGTATTTTTAATGTATTGTAATCAATGTAATGGGCATTTTATACGTTTGACTTATAGTGGGCGTTTTCACCGAAAGTGACGTCAGAGGGGGGTGGAGCTTCATTTTTTGTGATTTTTTTTTGCTTGTTCCTGTGTGTATATATAACTGGATGTGCTGTTGAATCTTGATGCCCTGATGAAGTGGCTTGTTTGCCACGAAACGCGTAGGTTGAATAAACAGAGTGTGTGTGTGTTACTCTGTTACTCTTATTGTGGTCAGCGCGGCTTCTATCCATCCGGTTCTAATTTCTCCAAGTGAGTCCTTACTTTTTGCCGGGAGCCTGCTGAGACCATACGTGCTTGTCCAAGGGAGTTGTGACCATTCTCAACCAGACTAGGTGAGTCTGTATTGTGGGAGTCTGTGTGACCATCAAACCCAAAGGTATTACTCTATGTGCGCTTCTTTTCCTTCTTATTAATAAGATTGATGTGTCACATGATCCTCTTCCCATTGAAAAAAAATAAAGTTGGATCCAAAATGGCCGACTTCAAAATGGCCGCCATGGTCACCATCCATCTGGAAAAGTTTTCCCCCTCCCATATACTAATGTGCCACAAACAGGAAGTTGATATCACCAACCATTCCTATTTTATTTAGGTGCATCCATATAAATGGCCCACCTTGTAGTTTATATTCTAATGTGAGCTATGAGAACATTGCTGGGGGCCTGGGCTGGGTGTTAGATGAATGTGGTCTTTGTGACAGTGACTTGGCTCATGTTTGCAGGGAGAATATATTCGGACTGGCTGTTTCTGAGGATCAGTTTTTAGAGTTCACATTGGATAATTAATCATTTCCACCATGTACGAGCTGCACCGTCACTAACCCCATCCCACGTCTGTGCACAAGCATTCCCCAGTGTCTGATATCACTTTTTCCTTTGCAAATAAGACAAATCACTTGCAAACATAATAATTATGAATCTGCCAAGTTATGGAGTAACATTCCTGTATAATTAAAGCCCAGTTCCACACACAGATAATTGTGCAGAGATTGTTGGCAGATCTCTGGTTGCAGTGAAATCATGGACACATTGTTACATTTGTACACAGCCACAAAATGGAACATTGTGTCCATGATTTCACTGCAACCAGAGATCTGCCAACAATCTCTGCACAATTATCCAGGGGCGGAACTACCGTGGTGCAGCTGGTGCAGCTGCACCAGGGCCCCGACCGGCTAGGGGGCCCCTTCAAGACTGAAGGAGGCCCCAGCCGACCCCCGCAAGCCGCCATCAAAGGAGAGGAGGATCAGGCAAGGGAAGCAGAGAGCTTCCTGCTTCCCTTGCCTGATCCCGCCCCCTCCCCTCCGGCTCCTACAAGCATCCGGAGCGGCTCTCCCAGCAGCACCAAGTAGGAGAGCGCGGCCCTCCCAGCAGCAGCGCGGATCTCCCAGCAGCAGCGCGGATCTCCCAGCAGCAGCGCGGCTCTCCCAGCAGCACGAGGTAGGAGAGCGCGGCGCTCCCAGCAGAAACACCCCCCCTCCGCGCTGACGGCAGGTAGCAAGCCCCCCCCCCCCCGGGTCCTCACCTGCACCAGGGCCCCCGGGGGTGACGGTCCGCCCCTGCAATTATCGGTGTGTGGAACTGGGCCTTTAAGGTACCGTCACACGCGGCAATATTGCTAGGCAATTTCACTGGCAATTTGCTGGTTGCAGTGAAATCATGGACACATTGTTCTATCTTGTTGCCGTGTACAAATGTAACAATGTGTCCATGATTTCACTGCAACCAGCAAATTGCAAGTGAAATTGCTAGCAAAATTGCCGCATGTGACAGTACCTTAAGTCTGATCAGATAATTGGCAGCTGGGTGACCACTCCTGACGGAGCATCGCTATGGGTACCGTTACACGTCGCAATATCGTTCCGAAATTGCATACAATTTCACGGGAGCGCGCATGTTTTTGGCACTTGTCCAAGATCGCATAGTAGATGTCACACAGGGAGATATCAGCAGGCAACGCAACTAGGATGTTGAACGCCCCTTTTTTGCGCTGGATATGAGCAACACAGGGAACGAGCATTAACATTGGAGTGAATAGGGGAAGTTGTGCTCCAAATCGTAGTTGCGCCGTCACACAGCACGATCCTGCCACATCGCCTATACAATATCGTATGGTTGAAGGCCTTGCACAATCTTTTTGCAATATCGTAGCTTCTATTATTTCTCGTCGCATTGCCCATTTACACGACACAACGCACGAACGATATCAACTGCAATGGCCGTACCACGTGACTTTTTGTCGATGTTGCATTGCGATATCGCGACGTGTAAAGGTACCTTATGAGAGATATTAGGGTTGTGAATGCAGAAAATAACTGATTTTTCGGTATCTCATTCACAATCTTTGCTAACAATCTGTAGAGTAAATTGATGCCGCTGTCAATTTCTTAATACGTTTTTTAAACTTTTGTATTGTAGTTTTCCTTTTACCCCAATTTGCCTTATCTATTGCAGAACTACTACTCCCAACAGTCCAGCAGTGGTTCAGATTTTACTGCTGAGGTTTTCCATGACTCCTTTTTCCATGTTTATTCTTTTAATGTTGCCAGTCTAAAGATAGAAGTTGGTGCTGGGGTGTAATTGGATAATTCTGGAAGTAATTTCTTTTTAGAGGTTTATTTTTTTGTTTAACCGTCAACTTTATAAACGGAAAAGTTTAGGGAGTTTCCCGCTGAGTAGGAGGTTTGGTCGCAAATGTATAAGATGTTTTCCAATGTTTGTAGGAATTTCTGAGAATTTAGGCTGCGGCTTACATCAGCTTGCGGGCATCGGTTGAGCAACAGCAGTTTGCAGACAAGTGAAAAACATTTGTGCAACCTGTCTGTGACTCCATCTCGAAGGCCAAAACACAGACCAGGTGCCTGGCAAGTAATATGCGCAGCTAGTGACCAGGGACGGAAGAACTTTTATGACTATTGTAGATGTGATAATTTGCAATAAAAAAAATAGGAAATCATCACATGTGATGTCAAAAAGAGTCACTGCGATCTCTCTATCATATAACAAGTGTATCCTAGTCTAATGGTCAGTCATGATGTCCACCTAGAATACACCTTATGGTACCTTTACATGCCACTACGGAAGGTTAGAAACAACCGGGTGTCTCACGTGCACGAGCACGTTCCAACGGTTGCAAACGGTACCCGATACCGCCTTTACACGCCGCTACAAGGTGCTCTACAGAAGGTTTAATCTATCTCTGGATGCACCGCCGGGTGCTCAAGTTACCTTCTGTAGAGCACCGTCCCTCATTTACACGCCGCTACAGAAGGTAATATGGGAGGACCTGGGGCAGCAGGGACAACACATAGGCGTGCCAGAGTTGTGGATTACAAGACGCTCGTACGATGATTGGACAATGCAATAGCATCATGATTGGGCAGCCAGCGCAGGAGGCTGACTAATACATGACGCTCAAGCAATTGTGTAGTGTGAGTGGTCAGCTCCTTAAATATGCCGCCCTATGCAGCGACAACCAATCGTAATGTAGGAGCTTCCACCAATGATCGCTGAAGGGGGGGCGGTATCCCGGAGGCTATGTCACGCCCCAGGGAGTTAACTAGGTGACGAAAAAACCTTCCCGTACCTCAGTTAGATGCCGCTACCATCGGGTTGACACCAACCTGTTTTAGAGCACTGCTCTGAAACAGGTGTCGACAGTGACAGGTGGCAACAACCTAGTTTACACGCCGCTACCTCGGGTTCTTTTGACGGTGCAAGATACATTTGTCTCCGACACCCGGTTGTTTCCAACCTTCCGTAGCAGCATGCAAAGGTACCCTTAAAGGGGAACTCCGGGGAGATGAAAAAAACTATTGTCTCTGCCCTCATACATTATGAAGCTGAGCTGTCCACTCTAGTTCTAAGATTTTTAGATCCTTAATAGATCTGACACTTCCACTCCAGAGCTGTGGGGTATGTGGCGCCCTGTACCAGGTAAGCCACAGAACCAACTAGTACACTAATGGCCCCTTTACACGCAGCTACAGGTAACAGGTTTTCCACAGGTAACTTACTGGCTGCAGTGAAATCATGGAGACATAGTTCCATTTGTACGCAGCAACAAGATAGAACCATGTCTCCATGATTTCACTGCAGCCAGTAAGTTACCTGTGGAAAACCTGTTACCTGTAGCTGCGTGTAAAGGGGCCATAATGGATTTCCACGTCTCGTATCCACATACACCCAACACCTTCCACTCCAGGCCTGTAGGGGGAGCTCTACTGGTTGCTGTTAAGCCAGATCCCCTATAAATATAGGTGCTGGGGGTGGAGTTAGCCAGAGTGTGCAGTCACTAGAAGAACTGTGAAGTCAGCTCAGTGTCTAGTGAGCTAAAACTGGTTACCAGAGCCGTGCTAGGCCCGACACCAGTGCACCTCCAGAGCAAGTGTGAGGGTCCAGAGAGCGAGGACCGCAGGCAGAGGCGAGGAACACTTCAGACAGGGCAGAGGAGCCATCCCGGCTCACCCCACCAGAACACTGGTCACTGGAGACCGAGTCTGCACAAAGGGAAAGAGATCAGCCTAGCAGAGGATCCAGTACACCGTGGAGGCTTAGCTTTCCGGACACTTACAGCACCCACATTTGGGAGCCAGGGACAACAGGAGAGATAGCGGTAGCCCAGAGAGAGCGCCCTCAGTGCAGCACCACGGGTGTAACAGACGCAGAAGGTCAGGTTTGGTTTCACACACGCCAGACTAGAGAGAAGGAACAGGACAAGGAGGCCTATACCTCACTCGACGTGGAAGTCCCAAAGTGTATCCTTCATCCCTAGACGTGTACCGGTTTCCATCAGTAAAGGTACCAAAAGAGACTTTCTGTGTGTGTGCGTTCATCATTCCAGTCCCACACCACAACGACTGCGCTGCCCTACTCCACCATGCGTCCATACAGCCCCAGGAACCCAGCTCTTTATTATTATTATTATTATTATTATTATTAGGTATTTATATAGCGCTATTGGGATACATAGCGCTTTACAATTTAGAGGGTAGACCAAGACAGGTGGTCAGAGATGACCACAGACGACGACAAATCCACAATAAATCATACGGGTACAATAGGGCCGGGGATCCTGTCCGCGAGGGCTCACAGCCTAGAGAGGGTGGGGAGGGAGACAGTAGGAGGGGAGAGGTGAGATGGTGCATTGGCTAGGGTCTCAGTGTGTGTTGTAGGCTTGTAGGAAGAGGTGGGTCTTCAGGTTTTTCTTGAAGGTTCCCAGGGTAGGGGAGTGTCTGATGTGGTGGGGGAGGGAGTTCCAGAGTCTGGCAGAGGCACGAGAGAAGTCTTGTGCGCGGTTGTGGGAGGTGGAGATGCGGGGGTTGAGAGAAGTTCCTGAGAGGAACGCAAGGTGCGTGCAGGAAGGTAGCGGGAGACTAGGTCGGAGATGTAGGGAGGGGACAGGTTGTGTATGGCCTTGTATGTCAGGGTTAAGGTTTTGAAGCGAGATCGCAGGGGGATGGGGAGCCAGTGGAGGTCTCGACGGAGAGGGGAGGCGGGGGAGTAACGGGGAGATAGGTGGATGAGTCGGGCTGCAGAGTTGAGGATGGCGCAGAGAGGTTCGAGGGAGAAGGCAGGGAGGCCAGTTAACAGGAGGATGCAGTAGTCCAGGCAGGAGATGATGAGGGCGTGGACGAGTGTCTTGGCCGTGTTGTGGTCAAGGAAGGAGCGAATACGGGCAATGTTTTTTAGTTGGAGTCGACAGGCAGTGGTGAGGGCTTGGATGTGGGGCTTGAAGGAGAGGGAGGAGTCAAGGATTACCCCGAGGCACTTGGTGTGGGGGAGGGGTGAGAGTGTGCAGTTATTGACGGTGATGGATAGGTCAGGAAGCGGGACGGGGTTGTTCGGGGGAAAGACGAGGAATTCAGTCTTGTCCATGTTGAGTTTGAGCTCTTCCTGTAGAGAGCCACAACACCTTGCTGCCGCCCATCCCCCGGAGGTCACAGCAGCGCCGTGCCATCACCGGATCTACAGGTGGCGTCACAACTGACAATAACTTGAATCCCTGTAAATATACCCCTTTCATTGTCACTCAAGGGCACAGGCTCGGGCATGGACCACCCGTGACATCCCTGCACCCGACTGCCCGAGACGTGAGTACCCAGTCCCTTATGGCCCCAGACAGGTACTCGTTACCGGGCCAAAGGTGGTGTGGTATGTCGACCAGCCGTGGACTGAATGGCTAGTATACATTGCAGAAGTCTGATGGAATGTGAATGTTTTACTGTGTTTGCAGCAGTAGAAAGAGTTAATTCAAGTATATGTGTGCATGAGTTAACACACCTCCTCCATGGGTGTGGTGAGGGCTGATATCATGTGACTTCTGACTGGTCACAGGATGTGATGTCAGCCCAGGTCCTGAAGGCTGCAGGTGTCAGAAGCACATGGGAAGAGATGAGTTCTGGAGCTGTGGTCTTACAGGAGTCAGTGTGAACCTTTACAGATCCTGACCGATGTTCTCAGCCAAGCCATGTTCCTGAGCAGCCAACTAAGAGGTCAGTTAGTGGAGGCTGTGATACATTCAAAGGGATACAGTGGTGAGAGGTGTATCCAAACCTGTGCGGGCACACCCACTTTAGAGATGAGGACTGTGTATCTCATGGCTGCTGCTGACTTGTTTTGGTCTATACCATATGTGGTTTATATGGTCTGTTAATAAACCGACATTAATTTAATTAAATGAAGGGACTGTCCTGTTTGCATATTGCTACCAAGTGGGTGAACCCCAAACCCGATCCGTGATCGCTATCTTACAGTGGCCACCCGCCTCCGTGACCCTGGCGGTGTCAATTAAAAGTTCAATGCCAGATGACGGGGGGAAAAAAAAAGGAAAAAGGGGTATTTGTGATACCACCTGCAGTGTACGGCTAAGTGTGGCCGCCGCTGCTTCAGAACCTCCGGGGATGATGACCGGCAGCTGAGATGGTTTCGCTCCCCACAGGTGGAGCGGTTCCCCAGGGCAGTGGGGGTAGGCAAGTCAGTTCTTTCTTTGGCCGGTGTTCATTGGGTCATCAGCACCTCAGGGTGTCATGCAGCCTCTGCAGCCGGTGGTCGGCGCTAATAAAAGTCTCATACACTTCTATTTTGCAAGAAAATGATTTAGCGGTCTTATAGAAGCGCTACTAAAGCTCAGGCACCAGGATGATCATGTTTATCAACTGCAATCTTTATTTTCCCCTCACAGCTCCACAACATGTTTCAACTGCTCAAGGCAGTCTTCCTCAGGTAGTGTCATGCGCCCCTTCTCTCCTTTTTTTCATACACTTCTATTGGAATTCTGTACCTTTATTGTAACGTTCCAACCAGGCTGCCAGGTGCTTCCCTCTGCCAATCTCCAGTTTCAGCAGTTTCTCTAGAACCGAGACAGTGTCGTCAAGACCCCTATGTGTTTCTTGCTCTCTCATGATGTTTCATTCACTGGTGGTACTCTCAGCGCTTCTTGCTCATGCACCTCTCTTCTCAGCGCCTCCGCGCAGAGCTCAGGTACCGACAGCCACAGGCATTGATTGGTACAGATTCTTAGTACCGCGCCTTAGTTCGACCGCCTTCTCCGAGTTATCCTGGGTTTGCGGCCACAGGTCCCCTTTAGGATATCGTGGCCTTCGGTTTCAACAGTTCGGTTATGAATCCCCATGCCGTGTATGGAAACGGTCCCCTGTGTTCATCCACCAGCCCTCAGTTCCTTCAGCCAGATTCTGGCATGCAGGTGATGTAGATCTTCTTCTGCACCCATAGGGCTCCTTTCCTCCTCTAAACCGTTCAGTCTCTCCCTCCTGGGGCGAGCGTGACTGTGCTCTAGCCCATGGGAGCTAACACCTCCACCATGTTACGACTTTTACTCCAACCTCTTACTTCTTTGGTGTTCTCCTCCCGACTAACTAACTCTACACTTCCTTGTTCCCACTAGTTGAGACTGGGCCCTTTCCCCCGGGTCCACCCACCGACCCATCCTGGGGTCCTAAGTGTGCGTGTGTGTTGTAGGACTCAACTTCACCATCCAGGTACCTAGAGAACAGGGGCACTACTCTCCTGCTAATGGAGGAGTTCAGTACCCCCGATGGCGGTATGACCAATGGGGTGCCATAAATCCATAAAATAATATCTGCTCCTCAGCACACACACCCTACCAAATGGGACAATACATCACAGTAGATTCAGCTTCAGGCACTTTCAGGCTGCAGCCAAGAACAGTTGTGTGTGGGGGCAGGTGGTGGCTTGCTCTAATGCAGTGTTTCTCAACTCCAGTCCTCAGGACCCTCCAACAGGTCATGTTTTCAGGATTTCCTTAGCATTACACAAGGGCTAGAATCAACACAAGTGAAGCTGATTAAACTAACACCTATGCAGTACTAAGGGAATCCTAAAAACATGACCTGTTGGAGGGTCCTGAGGACTGGAGTTGAGAAACACTGCTCTAATGCTCCTCTTACATGCCAGCCTCCACTTTATGCCACCCACACTCTATGCCTGTTGTATGCATGAATATTCTGCCTAATCCCGCTCACCACTCTGCAAGGTGTGCCTGCACTGTATGCCTGCTGTATTACCGGTATTGCCAGCATGAGGATCGCATCGCAAGACAACTCTTCTGAGCCGAGAGTGACAACGTGTTTATCTATGCAGCTGTTACTCTTGGCTCAGAAGAGAGATACATAGGATCGCGATGCGATCCTTGAGTGGCTATCCAGTAGGCATACAGTGCGGGCACCTCTTGCAGGACGCAGAGCAGTGGGCAGGAATATTGATGCATGCAACAGGCATAGAGTATGTGAAAGCTGCCAATCAGTGGTGTGAATAGGGTAATACACAAGAAAGCTGCCAATCAGTGGTATGGGCGGGGTTATATACAGAAAGCTGCTAATCAGTGGCATGGGTGGGGTTCTATACAAAATAATAATAATACAATATTTATTCATTTATATAGCGCTTATAATTCCATAGCACTTTACATACATCAGTAATGCTGTTTGAGACTCACAATCTAAACATCCTATCAGTGTGTCTTTGCAATGTGGGAGGAAACCAGAGTGCCCAGAGGAAACCCATGCAAACACAGGGAGAACGTACAAACTCCTTGCAGATGTTGTCCCTGGTACAATAAGCAGCCAATCAGTGGTATGGGTGGGGTTACATAGAGAAAGCTGCCAATCAGTGGTGTGGGAGGGGTTATAGAGCTGCACATTCAATTACTGCAAAATCTGCAGCAGAGAAAACCAATAATATTTATCATAGTGACAGCAATCAGCTCAGTAAGTGACACATCGCTGCAATCAGGATCTCTGGCCCGACATTATGTTGCTCTCAGATGGCATAGCAAAAACCTGGTAACAGATTCTCTTTAAGTAGCACCTGTGACAGTGGCGCACTGATTGCTGATGCCCCATGACTGTTTAGCCCCTGCTTGCCAATCCTTTGCTCTCCTCCCTGCTGCATAATATGCTAACCCCTCCCTCCTAGGTTTGGGCCCACCCCGGGCTCTTTTAAGATGGCCTGCCAGCCTGGTCCATTCCCTCCACCCGCCAACACTCCAGAGAGAATATCACTGTACAGACGATGGACCCTTTGGAGGCCGCAGTGAGAGAGCGGATCGGCCGTGAGGGAGCCGCTTGGCTCGCCTCCCTTGGAGGTGCTAGCTCCCTTGCAACTGACACCCCTGACTCCTGGAGCGGGGGTGGTCAGAGGTCTGCCATACTCTCCCGCCCGCCGCAGCGTTTAAATCATACGCCCCGACATCTCGGAGCATGCGCAGATCCACTGCGCATGCTCCGAGTGCCAGACTGCTCACTTGCGCCCCACGTGACCCGATCTCATCACAGGCCCCGAACTGCACCTCTGGCTGCACAGTCTGGCCGGGACTCCTCCCCCAGGGCCTCAGCACTCCTGAAATTTCTTCAGCTGTACTAGCCCTCCCTGCAATCCGCAGCTCCACACCGGGGATCCCACTTACGGGCCCACAAATGGGAGGCACCCACAGCCAGAGCTCCTCCTCTGCCAAGGTCCAAGTAAGTGTGGTCGACCTCCACCATTTCACCCCAGTGGACTCTCTGGCGGGGGCCACATCACAACCCCTGTTATATTGCAATGAGCCCCTGACCCCCTCCAATGTCCCAAAAGGTCCCCAGCCATTCCGCTCTAAGAGCCACGGTCGGCCCCCTCTCCAGCACCTCTCTCCCAGCACCTTCACCGCCAGTACACCGCATCAATAACCCCTCAGCATGGACCACCCGCAAGAGGTGTTTCAGCCTCCGATCATCCACCCTGCGATTGCCGGACAGACCCCGTCCGGCCTTGGGGCCAGCAGATCCTGCATCATGCAGCTCCTTCTGGGAACACAGCCATCTCCGCTCCAGATGGTCATGCTCATCAGTGCCCAGCAGGGATCCTGACCGCCATGGGAGATGTTATAGGGGTTCGTGCGAGTCCCGTTGTAGCTGCCTCTCTCGGGCCTCGAGGAGCAGCAAATGCTCTAGGTCATCCCACAGGCGCGTCCAGCGCTTCATCCGACATGTCATGTTGCAGTAGTTGGTTTTCCAGCAGTGCTTCAAGGAGAAAGTTTTCTCATCAGCATTCAGATTCTGGTGCCATGATTCCCCCGCCATGAGCAGTAACATCCGTGGAAGTTCAACTGCCTCCGGCACCGTCCAGTGAGTACTGTTATGCGGGTGCCTGGGGGTGGAGCACAACATGGAATTGTTGACCTGTTACA
Organism: Allobates femoralis; assembly: GCA_033576535.1. Lineage (NCBI taxonomy): Eukaryota > Metazoa > Chordata > Amphibia > Anura > Aromobatidae > Allobates > Allobates femoralis. The sequence continues at coordinate 101,296,846 of JARQOC010000010.1, read as the reverse complement.
TAATCTGGGGAGCAACAAGATACTAGTCAACCCTAAGCTGCTTCAACAGCAACCTAAGCCCCCTCCCATTATCTGCAAAAACTTTTATTGCGACGTCTGTCTGTTAGGCACACACTTAGACCAGGACACCGAACAAAAAATTTGAGCCAACGAGAATGTTGACATTTAGTCCCTCATTTCAGTTGAACAGAGTACTATAGACAGGGAAAGACTGCCTGCAGACCGGCCATCCGAGAGGAAGCCTAAGGTAGCCAAAAACATCAACAATTGGCTCCAGGCATTTTTTGTGCTCCGCTGCATGATTGGGCAGAAGTACCCTGAGCCCTGCTTGAAACTTTTCGCTTATTGCGACACCATCTATAACTCCTACAAATCCCACGGGGGCTCCGCCAGGTGGAAATACGATGAGAAGTTCCAGAAGTGCCTTGCACTCCAGTCACATTTGGGCTGGGGTGTCAAGGCCACTGATACATGGCTTTGGCTGATGATGGCCCAAAAGAAGTACTCTCCCTTTCCAGGAGCAGCCTCTGCTTCCTCCTCTCAAACCCTGGGATCAGTGGCTGTGCGTAGACGAAAGCCACTGCAGATTTCAGGGACTCTGCGAATACAGGCACGAGTGCTTTGTTTGCTGAGGCAACCACAAATGCAAGCGGCAACAACAAAAGTGCGCCTCTGGCAAACAGTCGACAAGAGTTGCCAAGGACTCTGTTAAGCGTCCTCGAGATGGAGCCTTGGCTTAGACAGTACCCCAACCGTTAGGCCGTGGAAGTGTGGCGCCCTGTGCCAGGTAATCCACAGGACCAACTAGTACACTAAGGGATTTCCACGTCTGGTACTCACATACACCCAACACCTTCCACTCCAGGCCTGTAGGGGGAGCCCAACTGGTTGCTGTTAAGCCAGAGCCCCTATAAATACAGGTGCTGGGGGGAACTCAGTGAACTAGTGAGGTAAAACTGGTTACCGGAGCCATGCTAGCCCCGACACCAGTGCACCTCTAGAGCCAGTGTGAGGGTCCAGAGAGTGAGGATAGCAGGCAGAGGCGAGGAACACTTCAGACGGGGCAGAGGAGCCATCCCGGCTCACCCCACCAGAACACTGGCCACTGGAGACCGAGTCTGCACAAAGGGAAAGAGATCAGCCTAGCAGAGAATCCAGAATCCAGTACACCGTGGAGGCTTAGCTTCCTGGACACCCGCAGCACCCACATTTGAGAGACAGGGACCGCAGGAGGGTTATTGGTAGCCTAGAGAGAGCGCCCTCAGTGCAGCAACACGGGTGTAACAGACGCAGAAGGTCAGGTTTGGTTTCACATACGCCAGACTAGAGAGAAGGAACATGACAAGAAGGCCTATACTTCACTCAATGTGGAAGTCCCAAAGTGTATCCTTCATCCCTGGATGTGTACCGGTTTCCATAAGTAAAGGTACCAAAAGAGACCTTCTGTGTGTGTTCATGATTCCACTCCCACAAGATAACAACTGCGCTGCCCTACTCCACCATCCGTCCATACAGCTCCAGGGACCGCGCTCTTCCTGTAGAGAGCCACAACACCTTGCTGCCGCCCATCCCCAGGAGGTCTCAGCAGTGCCGGTGCCATCACCGGACCTACAGGTGGCGTCACGACTGACAACAACTTTAATCCCTGTAAATATACCCCTTTTCATTGTCACCCAAGGGCACAGGCTCGGGCCCGTGACATCCCTGCACCGACCGCCCGAGACCTGAGTACCCAGTCCTTTGTGGCCCCAGACAGAAGCTTTGAGGACTGTTTTTTCCTCGTTTTTTTTATCCCGTTTGTTTATAATAATAATAATAATGCTTTATTTATATAGTGCCAACATATTCCGCAGCGCTTTACAATGTAGGGTTAGAGTACAGAAAATATACAGTAAGTAATTACAGTAGAGAAAAATACAGTACAATAACTGGATACAAAACAATAGGCATAGAATCAATGTAAAAAAGAAAATACAATAAATAAAGCAAGAAATGAAGGTGACCCTGCTCAAAAGAGCTTACAATCTACAACGGGATAGGGGTTGCACAAGGTACAGGGGTTTATTGCACTGATGGTCCAGGCATCTTAAGGAAATGCGGCATAGAACTAAGCTAACATGGATGGTCATTATACAGTCTGTGTAGACCTTTTTGGTTTGGTGGAGTTTGTAGAAGAGTAATGTCCAGAGGGATAGCCCATTCACTGTCTACAGTACAAAGGACTTCTATTAGGGAGTATGATAGGCCGCCTTAAAATGATGTGTTTTTAGGGATCGTCTGAAGCCATGCAAGTTGTGGATAGTCCTGATTTCTTGGGGTAAAGCATTCCAGAGGATTGGTGCAGCTCTGGAGAAGTCTTGGAGCCGGGAGTGGGAGGATCGGATTAGTGCAGATGTTAGTCAAAGGTCATTTGAGGAATGTAAAGAACGGGTGGGGTGATAGACAGAGATGAGGGAGGAGAGGTAGGGGGTGCTGCACTGTGAAGAGCTTTGTGGGTGAGAAGAAGCAATTTGAATTTGATCCTGTAGTATACGGGCAGCCAGTGCAATGACTGGCACAGAGCAGAGGCATTTGAGTAACGATTGGCCAGATGGGTGATCCTGGCTGCTGCATTAAGGATGGACTGGAGAGGAGAAAGTCTGGAGAGGGGGATGCCGCTTAATAGAGAATTGCAATAGTCAAGGCCTCATTCGCCCTGAATTTAAAGTCTGCTTGTGATCTCCCACATGTCCTGGCTGCCAAGCTGTCCGGAGGTTCCGAAAGGATGCATCCCCGGCCCATTCGACACCACCCCTTTCTCGAACCTTTGTGTCTTCCCGCTGGGCATGGTCCCCAAGAAGGAACCATGTGAATACCGGTTAATCCACCACCTGTCCTTCCCGTCCGGCTCCTCCGTGAACAACGGAATCCCCGCCAAGGATTCGGCAGTTTCCTACGTATCTTTTGACAGAGCAGTTTTCCTTGTCTGCTGCACCGATCCGGACGCACTCATGGCCAAGTCGGATATAGCCTCAGCCTTCCAATTGCTGCCGGTGCACCCCGACTGGTTGCTCTTTTGACGGGAAATACTTCTATGATATGTGCCTTCAGATGGGTTGCTCTATCTCCTATTCCTACTTTGAGTTGTTCAGCTCATTCTTGGAATGGGTAGTCAAGGACTCCTCCAAGGTGAAATCTGACACCCATTATTTGGATGACTTTTTGTTTGTTGGTCTTGCAAACCCCGACGTCTGTTCCCTGGCCCTTGGGGAATTCAAGACTGTCATTGAGAAATTCAGGGTTCCACTGTCGGCGGAAAAAATGGTCGGTCCTGTTACTACTCTCTCCTCCTTGGGAATTGAGACTGATTCCATCGCTATGGTTTTCAGGCTACGGCCATAAAAAATAAATAAGATCGTCTCCCTCATTGATGGATTTGGGCTCCGTACGTAAGGTCACTTTACTCCAGATGCAGTCCCTGCTCGGTCTCCTCGCCTTCGCCTGCAAGGTTATGCCTACGGGAAGAATCTTTTCTTGTCGGCTATACCTCGCAACGAGGGGCATGTCTGACCCCACCACAGAATACGGATCACTCAGGCGTTACGGGAGGACCTCCTGGTATGGAGGTCATTCCTGCATGATTATAATGGGCACATTTCTTTCCAAGAACCGGAGGTTTCCAGCCCAGAAATTTCTTTAGTCTCTGATGCTTCCGGGTCCATCGGTTTCTGAGTTATCCGTGACTCCCATAGGTGTGTGGAATGCTGGCCTGGGTCTGTTGCAGAGTGCAGCTTCTGAATCCCCACCGATGCAGTAGAAACTTATCTGTGAGCAAGTGATATGGAAAACAGATTTTACTTCTTTCTTAGTAACATGAGATACAGGATAAGAGCACAATCACTCCGTGCTGCTGAAACACTAAAAACGAAAGTACAAACGCAAGTACAATAGAGATTCCCTCCCCCACAACACAGCAAGTATAGAACTTTACACAATATCGCCATCTACTGTCAGGCAAGTATAAAGTCATCCTTTAATCAGATTAAGTCCACAGCAGTTGCATATGTTAACACCCTTTCTCAACAGTAAGGACTTATCCAATCAAACCCAATTTCTTTACTAGTCTCTGATGTTTTTCAACATTCAATGCCTTCATGTCTGCTGTCATTTCTTCAGTAGGACAATATTCCAGTTTCAAGATTCCTTGTTCCTAATGATCTCTCAGTAAATGATATTTCACATCAATGTGCTTGGTTCTTGGATTAACTCTTTCCATCTGAGCAAGAACAAGTCATCCTTGATTATCCTCATTCAATTTTTTGGTTCCAATTGCGGTTGTCCTAAGTCTGTTAACAATTGTCTTAACCACAGAATTTCTTGACTTGAATGTGCTGCTGCAACATATTCTGCTTCTGTTGAAGACAGCGTTCCAATTGACTGTTTCTTACTTGTCCAATTTATTGGTCCGTCTGAAAGAAAGAAAATATATCCACTTGTAGATTTTCTGTCAGTTGGATCTCCAGCCCAATCTTGTTAAAATGCATTTATCACTTGTAGGTAGTTTAATTTTAACGTTGCTACTTCCTTTCAAATAACGTATTATTCTCTTCACGGCATTCCAATCTGCTTTATTTGGCTTGGACACTTTTCTACTCAGAATTCCTACTGCTTCTGCGATGTCTGGCCTTGTAACAGCCGCTGGATACAGTAATTTTCCTATTGCTATTCTGTACTCTTCATTTTTTGGTAACACGTTTTTCTCACTATTTTATCTCTCTAAGGGCCCTTTCACATCAGCGGTATTTTCAAATCGCGGCAGATGCGCTGAAAAAAACGCATCTGCCGCGATTACCGCATAACCGCGACACTTGCGGCACACTTGCGGCAAGCCCCATGCAATGTCTATGGGGCTTGCGGTAAGGGTGCGGCAGGTGCGGCAAGTGCGGTTTCGGCACTTGCGGCAGGTGCGGCCGCGAAAAAAACCGCTGCTTGCAGCGTTTATTTTCGCGGCCGCACCTGCCGCAAGTGCCGAAACAGCACTTGCCGCACCCTTGCCGCAAGCCCCATAGACATTGCATGGGGCTTGCCGCAAGTGTGCCGCAAGTGTCGCGGTTATGCGGTAATCGCGGCAGATGCGGTTTTTTCACTGCATCTGCCGCGATTTGAAAATACCGCTGATGTGAAAGGGCCCTAAGATAGTTAGTTTCCACTGGAGATTTTGCATCCTTCAATCCAAATTTTTCTGTTATGTCTTCCATTTTCTTCTCTTTCTACCTGTATTCCTAGGTATTGTTTCACATTTCCCATGTGTTTGATTTAAAAATGTTGATTCAGGGTTTTTAGGCCCCATTGACACACTGCTTTTTTGCTGCGTATTTTTACGCACAAGCTCAAAAAAAGCCAGGAGTGGAACAATCAAAACCGGGAGTGGCACACTCAGAGGAAAGGTCTAATAGAAACAAGTGCTCCACTTATATGTTTAATCACCCACTCCTGGTTTGTGATGAGCTTGTGCTTGAAAATATGCAGCAAAAAAAGCAGTGTGTGAATGGGGCCTTAGAATGTTTTCTTTATTCCTTTCTTTTTCAAAACAAATCAAAATGTTGTCAACAAATGAGTACATACATACATCTGTTCATTAATCTTTTTGTGTATAGGCATGGATCAGCTTTCTTTCTTTGAAATTTTTCATTCGTGAGCACTTCCGTGATTTTATCATTCCACGCTTTAGCTGCTTGTTTCAAACCAAATATACCGTATTTTTCGCACTATAAGACGCACTTTTGTTCCCCCAAACTGTGGGGGAAAGTGGGGGGTGTGTCTTATAGCCCGAATGTATGGAGTGTGGGGGCAGGGGAGGTGGGGGCAGCTCTGGAGCGGTGCCGGCGGGGGGCTGGAGCGGGCTGCAGACAGAGCGGGAGATCTCCTGCTCCCGCTCATTTAATATGCACTGCCGCTGTCCATCACTGTGGTGCTGAAACTGCACCACGGTGATGGATTGGGGGAGCAGCACATATTAAACTGTCTGCGCCCCCCTGTGATGGCACATGCTCCCCCCCCCCCCCATGTTAAATATGGCCCCCCATGCTGCTGCCAATAATAAAATAACAACCACATTACTCACCTTTTCCAGCGATGTCCTGTCTCCCTCCATGCAGCTGCACTCCTCCACTTCCTGGTTCTTCTCTCTGTGAAGCCGGTCATGTGATCGGCTCAGCAGTCTCATCATCTCTGTGCACCCGATCATATTACTGGCATTACAGAGAAGTGGAGGAGTGCAACTGCATGGAGGGAGCCAGGACATCGCTGGAAAAGGTGAGTAATGTGATTGTTATTTTATTATAGGCAGCAGCATGGGGGGTCATATTTAACATGGGGGGGGGACTTGTGCCAGCCCTGGGGGGCATGTGTGTCAGCCCTGGGGGGCATGTGTGTCAGCCCTGGGGGGCATGTGTACCATCCCTGGGGGGCATGTGCCAGCCCTTGGGGACATGTAATGGCCCTGGGGCATGTGTGCCGCCCTGGGGCATGTGTGCCATCCCTGGGGGGCATGTGTGCCATCCCTGGGGGGCATGTGTGCCATCCCTGGGGGGCATGTGTGCCATCCCTGGGGGGCGTGTGCCAGCCCTGGGGGGGCGTGTGATGGCCCTGGACAATGTGTGCCAGCCCTGGGGAATGTGAGCCAGCATCGAGAAGCATGTGGCAGCCCTGGGGGGCGTGTGCCAGCCCTGGGGGGCGTGTGCCAGCCCTGGGGGGCGTGTGATGGCCCTGGACAATGTGTGCCAGCCCTGGGGAATGTGAGCCAGCATCGAGAAGCATGTGGCAGCCCTGAGGGACGTGTGCCAGCCCTGGGGCATGTGTGCCAGCCCTGGGGGATGTGTGCCAGCCCTGGGGGATGTGTGCCAGCCCTGGGGGATGTGTGCCAGCCCTGGGGGGAATGTACCATCACTTGGGGACGTGTGCCAGCTGTAACCAGAATAAGGGGGCCATATCTAGGATGTGGGGCTATATCCAAGGATGAGGGACCATGTACCAGGATGAGGGGGCTATGAAGAACATATACCCTATATGATTTGTAAGACGGACATTGACATTATAGACGGACCCCATTTAACATTAAAAATTAATTTTTCCTCTTTTCCTTCACCAAATTTGGGGGTGCGTCTTATAATCAGGTGCGTCTTATAAAGCGAAAAATACGGTACTTTTCTGTAATTTCCAAACCATGGTTGGGTTACTTTCATCTTTGAATCCTGGTGGTTGTTCCATGTAAATATCTTCTGTTAAACTTCCATTTAAAAATGCTGTCTTTACATCCAGATGTATCAGCTCCATTTGTTTCATTGCTCCAAATGTAAACAAACTTCTTATTGTAGTATGTTTGACAACTGGTGCAAATGTTTGATCATAGTCTTCTCTATATTTTTGAGAGTATCCTGTAGCTACGAATCTTGCTCGGTATCATTCAGGTGTGCCATCTGTTTGGTATTCTACTTTAAAAACCATCTACATCCTATGGCTTTTCTTCCTTCTAGTAATTCTGTTAATGTCCATGTCTTTGAGTCATGCATGGATTTCATTTCTGTTTCTGTTGCTTCTATCCATTTATTAGCTTCGTCTTTAGGTAGTTGAGATATGTCTTCCCACGAGGAAGGCTCATAAATTTTACTTGTGCTTTCCTTGTATAAGAGCTGTATTGGTGGTTTTCCTTTGATTCCATTCATTGAACGTCTTGGTTCTGTGTCTGTTTGTAGTTATATTTCTTCACTTTCAGTGTCCTGTTCTTTATCAATTTCAACTACTTTCTCATCTGATATTTCTTCAGTTATATCATTACTGTTTTTCTCATTTTTTGTTTCAATTGAAATCATAGTGTCTTCATTTAAATCTTCAATGAATGTCACACTGTTACTCACCGTGACTCTGTTGTGGGATCTAGGATTCTGTATCTTTGGCAATTTTCACTATATCTAATGAATATTCCTTCCATGGATCTGTTTTGAAGTTTGGAACGTTTTTGTGTTGTAATGAATACAAAAACTTTACTTTCAAAAACTCTTAAATGATTTACACTTATTTTCATACCTTGCCACAGTTCATATAGAGTTTTCTTCATTTTTCTGGAAAAAAGTCAGTTTTGCAGATATGTAACTGTCATTGCTGCTACACCCCAATATTTCTCTGGTAGTTTGGAATCTGTCAGCATACACCTTATTTCAGTTAGAGATCTGTTTTTCCTTCTACTCTGTTACTCCATTTAGTTCAGGTGTGTATGGAACAGTATATTGATGCTCTGTACCATTTTGTCTTATGTAGTTCTCTATTTTGTGTCCTGTAAATTCACCTCCATTATCACTTCTGATGATAATTGGCTTTCTTTGAAATTTGTTATTCAACCTTGTTACGTAGTCTACAAGTTTCTCAAAAACTTCACTTTTGTTCTTGATCAAGTATGTGACTGTGTATCTTGAGTAGTCATCTATAAAGTCACCATGTATCTATTGCCTCCTGATGTAGTCACTTTCATAGGTATACATACGTCAGTATGCACCAAATCAAGTGTTTTTGTGCTTTTTGTTTCACTTTCTTTAGGAATAGATAATATTGTAACTTTAGATTTTATACAACATTCACATCTTACAGTAATTGAGAAATCAGATATCTTTAGATTTTCTGTCAATTCTTTTCTTTGTAGTTCTCTTATGCTTTCAGGGTGTCTATGTCCTAGATGTCTATGCCACACGTGAATACAATTCTTGTGATCATGTGTACATATCTTCATTTGTTCATTTAATGTGTCTAGATGATATAATTCATCTGCCTTGACATTGGTTATCACCTTGTTTCCTGCTTGAATTGCACACTCATTGTCTTTGAATCTTACAGTAAATCCTTTAGCTGTTAAAACGTTTCACAGATAATAATCTGCCTTCCAATCTTGGAACATACAGTGTTGGCCAAAAGTATTGACACCCCTGCCATTCTGTCAGATAATACTCAGTTTCTTCCTGAAAATAATTGCAATCACAAATTCTTTGGTATTATCTTCATTTAATTTGTCTTCAATGAAAAAAACACAAAAAGAATTGTCCTAAAGCCAAATTGGATATAATTCCACACCAAACATAAAAAAGGGGGTGGACAAAACTATTGGCACCCTTAGAAAAATCATGTGATGCTTCTCTAATTTGTGTAATTAAAAGCACCTGTAACTTACCTGTGGCACCTAACAGGTGTTGGCAATAACTAAATCACACTTGCAGCCAGTTGACATGGATTAAAGTTGACTCAACCTCTGTCCTGTGTCCTTGTGTGTACCACATTGAGCATGGAGAAAAGAAAAAAGACCAAAGCACTGTCTGAGGACTTGAGAAACCAAATTGTGAGGAAGAATGAGCAATCTCAAGGCTACAAGTCCATCTCCAGACACCTGAATGTTCCTGTGTCTACCGTGCGCAGTGTCATCAAGAAGTTTAAAGGGATCCTGTCACCCTCAAAACACCTCCTAAGGTATTAAAAGCTGTCCCTAGAGTATATTAACACTTACCCTACACTCCTTTTACCTCCTAAATGCACATAGTCAAAGTGAATAAAAACGTTATTATAGTACCTCATTACTGATGATAATGAGTGACTATGCTATTCAGTCACTCATCCAGGCTGCCCCTCTTCTTCATATCACGCCTGAATAGGCGTGATCTACATCACAGATTCAAATTGCCGCCTCCCTGCGCACCTCCCCGCTCTCCCATTGCGTCCGGGCTTCAGTGTGGGGCTGTATGACGCGATCCGCGTCATTCCCGGCGCCGGGTGACTTATTTACACCCGTGCCGCGCTGTCGGCTTCAAAATGCGCACTGCGCATGGCCCATGGGCATGCGCAGTGCGCATTTTGAAGCTGACAGCACGGCGCGGGTGTAAATACGTCACCCGGCGCCGGGAATGACGCGGATCGCGTCATACAGCCCCACACTGAAGCCCGGACGCAATGGGAGAGCGGGGAGGCGCGCAGGGAGGCGGCAATTTGAATCTGTGATGTAGATCAGCGTGATATGAAGAAGAGGGGCAGCCTGGATGAGTGACTATGAATAGCATAGTCACTCATTATCATCAGTAATGAGGTACTATAATAACGTTTTTATTCACTTTGACTATGTGCATTTAGGAGGTAAAAGGAGTGTAGGGTAAGTGTTAATATGCTCTAGGGACAGCTTTTAATAGGTTTAGAGGTGTTTTGGGGGTGACAGGATCCCTTTAAAGCCCATGGCACTGTGGCTAACCTCCCTAGATGTGGACGTAAAAGAAAAATTGACAAGAGATTTCAACGCAATATTGTGCGGATGGTGGATAAAGAACCTCGACTAACATCCAAACAAGTTCGAGCTGCCCTGCAGTCCGAGGGTGCAACAGTGTCAACCCATACTATCCGTCGGCGTCTGAATGAAAAGGGACTGTATGGTAGGAGACCCAGGAAGACCCCACTTCTTACCCCGAGACATAAAAAAGCCAGGCTGGAGTTTGCCAAAACTTACCTGACAAAGCCTAAAACGTTTTGGAAGAATGTTCTCTCTTTTTGGGCAAAGGCATCAACATAGAGTTTACAGGAGAAAGAAAGAGGCATTCAAAGAAAAGAACATGGTCAGTACAGTCAAACATGGCGGAGGTTCCCTGATGTTTTGGGGTTGCTTTGCTGCCTCTGGCACTGGACTGCTTGACCGTGTGCATGGCATTATGAAGTCTGAAGACTACCAACAAATTTTGCAGCATAATGTAGGGCCCAGTGTGAGAAAGCTGGGGCTCCCTTAGAGGTCATGGGTCTTCCAGCAGGACAATGACCCAAAACACACTTCAAAAAGCACGAGAAAATGGTTTGAGAGAAAGCACTGGAGACTTCTAAGGTGGCCAGCAATGAGTCCAGACCTGAATCCCATAGAACACCCATGGAGAGATCTAAAAATGGCAGTTTGGAGAAGGCACCCTTCAAATATCAGGGACCTGGAGCAGTTTGCCAAAGAAGAATGGTCTAAAATTCCAGCAGAGCATTGCAAGAAACTCATTGATGGTTACCGGAAGCGGTTGATCGCAGTTATTTTGGCTAAAGGTTGTGCAACCAAGTATTAGGCTGAGGGTGCCAATACTTTTGTCTGGCCCATTTTTGGAGTTTTGTGTGAAACGATCAATGTTTTGCTTTTTGCTTCATTTCCTTTTGTGTTTTTTCATTGAAGACAAATTCAATCAAGATAATAATACCAAAGAATTTGTGATTGCAATCATTTTCAGGAAGAAACTGAGTATTATCTGACAGAATAGCAGGGGTGTCAATACTTTTGGCCAACACTGTACAACACATCCTGTACAAGTATTTTTGAATCTTGTCCAAATTTGTTAGAACGGTTTAGCACACCTTGTCCAACACCACCTTTAGTTATTTTGCTTCCATCTGCAAGATACATGGCTTCTTTCTTATCTAAATCAAGTTCAGTAAAGAAATTTTTATTGTCATGTGACTTGTTGCTCCTGAATCAATAAACCAACCCAATGATGATTTCATATCAGTTAGTTTTAATGTTCCATTCCAATTATTTTCACATGAATCAGAAATTGTGTTTTTCACCTTCTGTGTGTTCTCTTTATGGTGTAACGTCTGTTGTTCTGCTTTCCATATAGTACAGTCTTTCTTTATTGACCTGTTTTCTTACATCTGAAACATTCTCTTCTCTCTTTATTATAGGGTTTTTTTCAATTCCGTTGCTTTAACAGCATTTCCATTATCCTTTTCAGTAAAACGATCATTTGTTTGTTCTTTCCTTCTCTGAAATTCATCTGAGTCTTGTTTTCACAAACTCTAATGTAATGTCTGCTTCAGGTCTTGTCTCAAGTGCATTTATCAAAGCTGTATACGAATCTGGTAAACTGCACAATAATATAGCTGCTACATGACTTTCTTTAATGTCTTCACCAATTGATCTTAGCTGTGATATCACTTCCATCATAGAGAATATGTGCTTCTGCATGTCATTATCTACACTTAGTCTCATACTGTAAAGTTTTCTTAGTAGAAATAACTTGTGATTCAAGCTAGGTCTTTCATGTAACTTTCTCAGTGCTTCCCACATTTCTTTCGCTGTATCCTCATTCCTTATGTGCATTAGTTGAGCATCATCCACTAATAAGCTAATGGTGGCTCTTGCTTGTCTATTTTTCTTATCCCATGTCTGATTATCTTCATTAGGTCTATCTGTAGTGATTACTTACCATAAATCATCCTTAGATAACAACATCTCTACTTTGAACTTCCATAACTGATAGTTCTCATTGTTTAGTTTAGGAACATGTGTCAAACAAACAGACAACTTTAAAAGACATGAGACACACCCAAGGGTGGAGGTATGTGGATAGCCAGACATACCCATTCCTCCAGCTATCCGTAAACCTGACCTTAACAAGACTGGTGTCACTACAGGACACTCCAGATTTACATTCCAGATGACATCCACCTCAGTGATACATACTGGCCATTCATAATGTAACCGGTTGATATGTTAAACACCATTGATATATAGTCCAAATCAAAAGAGAAGGGGATGTATACAGCAAAAATAGAAACCTCCGTCTTCCGGAGGCATCAAGCATATAAAATATTACTGGCATGTTTTATTGGTGTATTTAAAAAAATCATTACTTTCTGTGAAATATATTGGAATGTGAGAGTCCTCAGTGGTTGATACCTTTTAATGGCTAACTGAAAAGATGGTAAACATATCAAGCTTTTGGGACACTATGGCCTCTTCGTCAGGCTGATAATGATACAAATTCTGAAGACACATATAAATATATATACATAAGCAGGGTTAGGGCCCTTTCACATCAGCGTTTTTCGTAATTCGCGGCAGATGCGGTGAAAAAACCGCATCTGCCGCGTTTGCCGCATAACCGTTCCACTTGCGGCACGGTTGCGGTTTTTCCCATAGGAAGTATAGGGGGACTTGCGGCAGATGCGGCAAGTGCGGTTTTGCACTTGCGGCAAGTGCGGCAGCGAAAAAAAACCGCGGTCAGCCGCGGTTTTTTTCGCTGCCGCACCTGCCGCAAGTGCAAAACCGCACTTGCCGCATCTGCCGCAAGTCCCCCTATACTTCCTATGGAAAAAACCGCAACCGTACCGCAAGTGGAACGGTTATGCGGCAAACGCGGCAGATGCGGTTTTTTCACCGCATCTGCCGCGAATTACGAAAAACGCTGATGTGAAAGGGCCCTTAGATGCTGTAGTAAATACGACAGGTGACGTGAAGCAGAGTCAGGCTAGGGAGGGGGAGAGCTGAGCTGGAGAGGTAAAATCAAAATTCTAAGATAAGAAGAACAGATTGTATTATTGTTCTATGATTAGTGGCCTGTGGAGACCTGAAGATTTCTCAGTGAGTTGTGGAAAGCAATAAATCGAAGCAAGATAGTTCACATAAAAAGTGTCAAAAGTTCATTGTCCTCTAAATGGAGATGTGATATCGCCCTGCCCTCTCCAACAGCAACAGGAACCTTTCCCTGCAACCAGAATAGGTTGCTCTGTTCCTCTCATCTTAGAATTTTGATTTTACCTCCCCAGCTCGGCTCTCCCCATCCCTAGCCTGACTCTGCTTTACGTCACCTGTCATATACCGTATATTTACTACAGCATCTAACTCCGCTTATGTGTGTGTGTGTGTGTGTGTGTATATATATATATACATATATAATCTCTAGAAAAAAATTCTCTGCAGCACTCAGCTACTACCAATGATGTACGAATGCTAACAAGCTGTATGTATATGAGAAAAAAGTTTAAAAACTTACGTTTCTTTCAAAAAACTCAATTCTTATCTTTTTATTTCTGAAGTTCTTAGTACACACATTGGCCAATGTCTGCTTGCTCATCAACTGCGACAAAGTGACTTCAGGTCTGATGAGTCCTAATGCTGATATCCCTATCCTCCTTGTCCTCCCTACCCCACTACTAAGTGGGCAGACACCATCTAGACCCTAGATCACCTGTAGATCACCTGCTGACTATTTGGACCTGCCTGGACACAGAAATATCGGGATGCCCTTATTTTGTATTATTTCATGAATTTCATAAAATAATTTAAAAAAAATGCAAGGGGCTCTGCGTGATTTCTATGTTCAGCCAGGTCCAGCTAGGCAGCTGGGGGCTGGAATCCGCAGTGCAGGGAGGCCCAAGCTTTTTGGGCACCCCCCGCTGCGAATGTCAGCCCGCAGCCACCCCAGAAAATGGCGTGTTTATTGAAGCGCCATTTTCTGGCGCTGATCCCCAACTCCTCCAGGGCCCTGGTGCCGTGGCTCACTGGATAATAAAGGGGTTAGGGCCAGCTTTGTATTATCAGCTGGCCCTAAGCCCGAAATTCATGGCAGTCACGCCAATTGTAGACATGACCGCCATGAATTTCTAGTGCATTTAAAAAAAAAAAAAAAAACACAACACAGAGAAAAAATATTTTTATTTGAAAAAAAACAAAAAACACACTTAGGGACTGCATCTTTATTTACAAAAAATCCTTTTCAGTCAGACAGTCCAATCCAGTGCTCTTTTTTAGCTCTGCTACATCTCTGGTAGAGAACCTCCACCAGAGATGTAGCAGAGCTGTGCACCCTGGGAAAGTTCATGTGAGTTCATGCAGGCAAGCATGAACTCACATGAACCCTGCCTGGACTGCTACTTTAAATGAACAGCTGACCTGAGTCAGCTGTTCATTTGAAAATCCAGACGGGAAGGTCAAAAATAGAAAACCGGATTGAAAACCGGATTGCCCCAGTCCGGAGCAATCCGGGACCTTAGAGCCCCATGTGATGGGGCGCCGGATTGCACCGAACCAGTACAATCCGGGAGAATCCGGTTTTCACTGAATGCTGTGATAGCGGCCATGCTTTGCGGCCACCACCGTTCTATGCGGCTGCTGTCGCAAAGACACACAGAAGAAGACGGCGGCCGTGGAGGACGGTGAGTGAACCGGCCCCCCCCCGCACAATAGTGACAGCAGCATCCTCCGCTCCCCCGCAGCCTCCCCAACCGATCCTAAGTTAGGATTGGGTGGGGAGGCGGTGGGGGAGTGGAGGATCCTGCTGTCAGGCGGCAGGAAGCTGTCAGTGGCTGTCAGCATTGTTTAAAAGCCAGCGGCTTTTTACCGCTGACTTTTAAACAATGAAATGGGGAATTGCAGGTTTTTCCTCTGCTGCAAGACCTCTTCATAGGGTCCAGCAGCAGAGGAATTACTCGCAATTACTCGCTTCCCCATTGACTTACATTGGACTCGCTAGACTCGCAACGAGTACATAGTATCGGAACCTACTCGTTACGAGTCTAGAGAGTCTGAGTATTTTAGTACTCGCTCATCCCTAGTGGTGGTGAGTTGCCAGTTGGGACTCTGGAGTTCACTCTTGTCTCCGCTGAGCTCACTATGGCGGGGGCTCCTCGCCGCTGCCATGCAGTCCACTATGCAGCTTCTGGGGTGCTCCCTCCCAAGGCTCCTTCGATGTCCTCCGGCTCCTCAAAGTCTGTTTCATCCTCCTCGGCTTCGACTATAACATCTGGTTCAGTAGGGGACGTCCATGCTGCCTCCAGCCGGAGGTAGCTGCTGGTAAGGGACGGTGGTATTACCGGGGGCTCAGTCTGGACTCCCGTGTCCCGGGTCTGGACGGGTGGTGGTACAGCTGGTAACAAGGCACGGTACTCCACAACTAGGGGTCCTCTCCCTCGTGGTGAGGAAGCAGGCAGACCGCTCCGTGTGGCAGGGTGCTGCGGCTGGTAAACAAGCCACAGCAGCCGGTTGCCGACTGGAAAGATGAACTCCGGCCGGATCCTCGGGCCCGGTGTTCCCTTGGTGGACTGGAGTATCCCCGCCTCGTTCCACTTAGCCAAAGACCTCCTTGTTCCCCTTAGAGGTGAATATATCCCCTCCCGGGTAACCTCCCACCACTCAACTAATGTGGGAGTGCTGGGAATGGATCCCACCCACCAACCTAGTGTCTACTTGCAGCTGGGGCAATTGCACCTCTTTTACGGGTGCAATACCCCTCTGTGACGCCTGACCATGCGGGGCGCCACATTACTTTTCATGACTTGTCAGGTTTTTAGTACCTGGTGAGGTGTTATACAACCCTGTTCACATGCATAATGCTTCAATATAGAGCAAACTTTGACCATCCAATGGGTAACACATACATTATATGTGGTAGATGGGTCAGAGAGACCCTTAAAAGGGAACCTGGTAACTTCTACTTCAACACTCATAACAATGGTCTTCAACCTGCTTCTAGTTGATCTAAAACTATGTTTCTTAGCATGCTCCGACAGCTGCAGGATGGGTGGATTCTACAAATAAGTACTTGACCAACACTAACCAGATTGCATTCTGAAGTAATCCAACATCTGAATTATCAGCATGCTTTATCCTCTACAGTCACATTAATGCAAATGGGAAATGGCCCCTGACAGAAAAAATAATTGCAGATTCTCTGTGGTGGAGGTTGTGGTGTTTGATGTCTTTCAACTAAACCATCTGGATGGTGGAGGTGAGGAACATTACACCAGTAGATGTTTGATATGGTCTTGGTCCAGTTTGCGGTGTTTTGTATATTTACCTGAATGGTAAAGTTGCAATAATGTTTCAGGAACCTTCTTTTAATGTAAGATGATGGATATATTGTTCACGTAATGTAAAGGAGATGGATATATTGACCACATTCCCCAGTGAAGACACCAGTGTCATTATAATGCCTAATGTGTTGTTATTGCAATGTAAATGGTGACATGTGTAAGTTGTGTCGAAATGTGTTTCTTGGCCCAGAGGAAGATTACACAAGGATAAGCACGCTTACTTGGGTGCGAGAACACTGACACTGGATGCAGACACTGAGGCAGATTGTTGAAGAGAAATTCCAGGAGATGAACCATCTGGGAGAGACCCTGGCTACAATCCAGTGATTGAGTGCTAGTACGAAAAAAGCACACTAGGGGCAAGTTAGATTACAGACGGGAGATGACTTCCCACTGAGTAACAAGGAGAGTTCACCATGAGAATCTGGTGTATGAGGTTTGACCTGAGAGGGAAGAGGCACTATGACAAGTGCTACATTGCAACATGCTCAGTCCCTGTGTATCTGAAGGAGAGAGAGTGGTTGAATCCTTGAAGGAGCAAAGAAATGGTGCATCCAATGAATGGTGGATGCTACCGCGGTATTGCCAGTATTGAGCCATCCTGTGGGATAAGACGTGGGCAGATACAGCGGCTAATGTTGCTGATGGAAGAAGGAGAAAGGTCAAGTGGCTTGGCAGAGCAGGTCACCGGGCCCCGTAATGGAGAGGCCAGGTAAAGCGTAGAGACTGGACTCCGGCTTGGTTCATAGTCCATGGAAGGGCCAAGTGACTGGAAGCCTCGCGAGCCCAGTTACTTGTGGATTCCCTACCATCTTCAGAAGTCCATACACCAAAGGGTGACCCCAACACCTGAAAGGGAGCCTCCTATTGCCTGGGCACAGTAGATCACAGCTAATTCAGCCCTTCTGTATGTGGCCCAGGGCACGCATTTGTTGATTTAGGTGCAGGAGGCCAAAGCCAGTAGGAATAGTAAAATCTACAAAGGAAGCAAGCGAAAATAGGGTCTTATCGTTGTATATAAAAGGCTGTGAAGCCGCTCAATGAAACTGCTCACCTGTTTAGGTTGTGTGACCCACAACCAGTATCAATCAAATAGGGTAGCTGCTGCAGACTCACACTTCCATGTGCAATGTGGTAGATGATCCTAAGATTCAATGGGGATGGTGTGTTGTAGGTCCGTGCTGCTAGAGAGACCACAAAATCAAATTCTTCTATTTGTGAAGGTTTATTAAATCCATCCAACATGTTTCAGAGCCTGCTATGCTCCTTCATCAGGGAATATATCATTCCCTGATGAAGGAGCATAGCAGGCTCTGAAATGTGTTGGATGGATTTAATAAACCTTGGAGCCGGGAGTCGGGGCAGCAGAGGAGAGGAGGGGCAGGCTCAGCCAGGGGAAGCAGGAAGCTTCCCTTGGTTAACCCCCTCTCCTCTGGCACAGGGTCATGGGGGTCGGCTGGGGGCCCCCCTGCAGGCTTGAGGGGCCCCCTAGCCGGTCGGGGCCCTGGTGCAGCTGCACCATCTGCACCACGGTAGGTCCGCCCCTGGTCTATCTAATAGCCCCGACTACCCCGTCCAGAACATGCAGCCCCACCAGGATCACTAAACAGGGTTGAGCCCCTTAGAAGAGAAGAAGGGTACCTCATAGCACCCGACGGGCCTGGTAGACAAGTGGGCTGTGCAGGGCAGCGCAAGGAAGTAAGGAGGCACAAGGAAAGTATCAGAACAGTGACAGAAAGCAGAAGGTACTCTCTGGGAGCCTGAAAGAGACGTTATTCTCCTCAGTGACTTCTCCTCAGTGACTACTCGGCCAGCTACCCGCTAAAGAACTGTGTAACTGTAAACCTGATCCGTGCACTTTTACAAATAAACATCCGTACAGAGTCCATAAGCCTCCAGTGTCTTATTTCAGTAAGTTACCTCATAGAGCTGCTACCACGACAACCGACTGCATTACCATCATCTCCGGCAGTCTGAAAGCGGCGCTGGTGAGCATCACTAGAACTGCAGGTGGTGTCAAGAGACATTTATTCCATTAATCCCTTTTCCTTTATTTACAATTGACTACCAGGGCTACGGGTCCGGGCAGGCCATCGGTGACATTCCCCCAATTCCACGCCTGGGTACCAAGTTCCCATAGACCCCTGGGTGAATCGGCAGCAGATGACTACCTCCTCCACCATGTTACACTAATATAAGACAACCCCTTTAAGCATATCTATTTTGCAGAATGTTAGACTAAACAAGATATGAACAGAATAAATTCTGTAGGTCTCCATCCTGCAAAGTCATTATCTCAGTATAGGAATGTGTATAGACGAAAGAACTTAAAATCCCATGAAGCTTTTAGCCAGAAATCTGTCCCGACATTCCTTCCTTGATGTCTGCACTTTAGATACCATGTTATCACCCCGGGCTCTAGACTTATCCAGACAGAACAGATTTTGTGTCATGAACGCTTGCTTATGCTCCCACGCCACCAGGCCAACTGCAACATGGGGCATGCTTCCAAGGTGGTAATAGTTGGCGGACGCACTGGACAAGAGAGGGGACCCAGACTTGCCCAGACTAGGGGAGGGTAATGACTGGGGTCTGTGTTAGCTGAGCATGTGGGCAATGTGGTAAATATCAGGAGCTGAAGACACAGCACAATTTCAGGTAAAAAAGTTGCTAGTTTAGGATTTAAATCTTATGGAGTCTATTTTTACACTCACTTAGGACCACACCACCTAGAGTAGGGGAAAGCAGTACTTGGTAGATCCCAGATAGGTGGGGGCGGAGCTCAGGATAGAGTAAGAGTGACAGTTGACAGTTTACCTCAGACGGTGCTGGGAAGGCAGACAGAGTGGTCAAGCCTGGCAGCCCAGCTAAGTGGAGGGTACTGTTTTCCCTCCCTGTAGATCTCACATTTTAGGAGGGACCACAGGTTCTCTATGGGGTTCAGATCAGGTGAACAAGTGGGCCATGTCATTATTTTTTCTTCTTTTACACCTTTACTGGCCAGCCACGCTGTGGAGTAGTTGGATGCCTGTGATGGAGCATTGTCCTACATGATAATAATGTTTTTCTTGAACAACACCGACTTCTTCCTGTACCACTGATTGAAGAAGTTGTCTTCCAGAAACTGGCAGTAGGTCCGGGAGTTGAGCTTCACTCCATCCTCAACCCGAAAAGGTCGTTTTTCAGCCTTCCTTACCTTGGCCATGTCCCTGAGTATCTCACACCTTGTGCTATTTGATACTCCAGTAACGTTGCAGCTCTGAAATATGGCAAAACTGGTGGCAAATGGCATCTTGGCAGCTTCACGCTTGATTTTCCTCAATTAATGGGCAGTTGTTTTGACCTTTTTTGTCCAACACGCTTCTTGTGACCCTGTTGGCTATTTGCCATGAAACGCTTGATTGTTTGGTGATCACGCTTCAAAAGTTTGGCAATTTCAAGACTGCTGCATCCCTCTGCAAGACATCTCACAATTTTGGACTTTTCAGAGCCCATCAAATCTCTCTTCTGACCCATTTTGCCTAAGGAAAGGCATTTGCCTAATAATTAAGCACACCTTATATAGGGTGTTGATGTCATTAGACCACACCCCTCCTCATTACAGAGATGCACATCACCTGATTTACTTAATTGGTAGTTGGCTCTCAAACCTATACAGCTTGGAGTAGGACAACATACAGTATATAAAAAGTATCATGTGATCAAAATACTAATTTGCCTAATAATTCTGCACACAGTGTAAGCTAAACATAAGGAGTATACAAATGTACCATATATAAGAACACTATCTGTATAGCATTAAGCAATACAGATATTACTTTCCCAATCAATTATTTATCCTGATATTATGGGAGATATTATGGAGTCCTTCAATATTATTGGATTGTATAGTATTCATATACAGCACCTTTCACACTAGCGTTTCTGTCCGATCTGGCAGATCTGGACAGAAAACCGCATCTGCCGCCTAACGGCTGTACTTTTGGTACACTTGCGGCAAGCCCCATGCATTGTCTATGGGGCTTGCAGCAAGTGCGGTATTGCCGCGATACGGCAGTTGGGGCCGCGAAAAAAAACATGGTCAGCTGTTTTTTTTTGCGCAGCCGCAAATGCCATATCGAGGCAATACCGTATTTGCCACACTTGCCGCAAGCCCCATAGACAAGGCATGGGGCTTGCCGCAAGTGTGATGCGCCCCCAGGCCATGAGGTACTCGGGGTCGGGCTGGTGCTGTCTCTCTGGGGGATCACAGTAGTCGTGACCGTTCCCTTGGCCTGGGCTCAGTCCAAAATGGAAGAGGATATATACAGGGGAATTTGTCGTGACCCCAACGGTGGGATGTGGTCAATAGAGACCACCGCTGCTGCAGAACCTCCGGGGATGATGGATGGCAGCTGGGAATGGAACGGCTCTCCACGGGTAAAGCCAATCCCCAGGGCAGTGTGGAATGTACAGGGTGCAAGGCTATGGCACATGTAACAGGCAGACTCGCAGTTTTGTAGTTTCTCAGTAGCAGCTCTGCAGCTCAATAGGAAGGATACACAGGAGACCTTCTTGCTCTGCTCGGGTATTTTACTGAAGCAGCTCTCAAACAGTTCACAAGTCTCCAATTTCAATGTCAGGTAGCTGGCCGGGTAGTCACCGGAGGATGCGATGTCTCTGAGGCTTTCTGTAATGGTTCTTCAGGTCTCAACCTCTGTCCTCATTTTTTCTACCTGCGCTTGTAATTTGGGCTCCTGCTGCTGCGTGAAGCTAAGCTGCTTGCCCTCTCTCTCTCTCCTGTGTGTGCCGTATGACAGGCAGCTCAAGTCCTTCACTTTCTCTACCCTGCTCCCGGGCGTCATTGTTTCTGAACTCTATGCGCTGCTTTGCCTCTTGACACTGTGTGGCTGGGAAATCTGGAATTTCCCACCGTCCGGTATTGACTGCCGGGATGTGTAACCCTGTACAGTCTCGAACCCGGTGTCTGTTCTCTGCGTTTTCCTCGGTGGCGAGCTCGACGCTCCTTGTTTCCCCCAGGCTTTCCTCTCCTTCCTCCTCAGACTCACTCACTCCATGGCTGTTCTGCTCTCACTCCCTTCTTCCTGCTCTTTCCACTACACCTAAGCTCCCCCCACCGGGGCTGGGTCTCCCAGGCAAACAGGTTAACACTTTAGTCCCTCTATTCTAGGTGTGTGAATGCAAGGATGAGGGCCTCTGATTAACATCATGTCCCCCTGATGACAGGAATACCACATGCACTGTCTTGGGTGCAGTATTCCTTTAGTGGCACCATGACCAGTGGGGCGCCACATTCCCCCTTGGTGAAACACACTTGTCCGCAAGTGTCTCTACCCCTACCCGGTACAGAACAATTTTTAATATGCATGTACAATAACAGTAAAAACACTTTTAATAATAACAGTAAGCATTCTTGGTTTCTTCCCGTCCAGGAGGCGCATTTCTTGGAACGTTGCAAACAGTTCTTACTCCAAGCAAAAGTCCTCATGAAAGTCGGAGTCCACGGAAAAAGCAGCATTTACATCACTATAACTATATACATGACCGGGATAGTGCAGTTTACTTATTACATTTATGGACACGCAGGGCGTACCCTCCATTGGGCCCTGCATATCTCTCACAGCTCACCCAGTCGTCACCCTTCAGTTCCTCTTCCTCAGGGTTTGGCTGGCTGGATGGTTCCTCATCTTCGTTGGGCTCCGCTCCAGTCTCACTGCCGTTGTCATCAGGTAGGGCATCAGGGTCATCTCGCTCTGTCCCGACTGCTACGCTGGTGGCGATGGGCTGTGGCTCGGCTGGCGGGTTCTCACTGGCAGCCGGGTGCTCAACCATGGCCTGGTCTCTTACTCCCAATTCCAGTTCTCGGCTGCATGGACCCACTCCGCACGGCTCCGTCCCTGCCTCCATTTTTAGTTTCTGGCAGGGGTAGTCTGATCTTTGGCCCGCTCCCTTGATTTTTCATCAGCACTTGGGGTGGGCAGGCACTTTCACGCCTCTGGCATGGCCCTTCCACGATGAGGGGCCGAGGCACGCCCCTGGGCCAGCACATTGTGATTTACATTTTTGAGTCCGCCATTTTGGGGGTTCTTTTTGCAAAGTCCAATAAAGTCTCTAAGGTGCACAGTACCTGGTTTATTGGGCACGGGATCCTGTTCATGATGTCAGAAAACTGAGTCGCCCCCAGGCCATTGGGTACTCGGGGCCGGGCCAGTGCTGTCTCTCTGGGAGATCACAGTAGTCATGACCCGTTCCCGTGGCCTGGGCTCAGCACAAAACCAATAAGGGGTTATATACAAGCGAATTTGTCATGACGCCACCCGTGGGATGTGGTTAGTAGGGACCACCGCTGCTGCAGAACCTCCGGGGATGATGGATGGCAGCTGGGAATGGAAAGGCTCTCCATGGGTAAAGCCAATCCCCGGGGCAGTGTGGAAGTCTATGTACAGGGTGCAGGGTGACTGGCACAAGTAACAGGCAGACTCACAGTTTTGTAGTTTCTCAGTAGCAGCTCTGCAGCTCAATAGAAAGGATACACAGGAGACCTACTTGCTCCGCACGGGTATTTTACTGAAGCAGCTCTCAGTTCACGAGTCTCCAAGTTCAATGTCGGGTAGCTGGCCGGGTAGTCACCGGAGGATGCGATGTCTCTGAGGCTCTCTGTAATGGTTCTTCAGGTCTCAACCTCTGTCCTCATTTTTTCTACCTGTGTTTGTAATTTGGGCTCCTGCTGCTGCATGAAGCTAAGCGGCTTGCCTTTTCTCTCCTGAGTGTGCCGTATGACAGGCAGTTCAAGTCCTTCACTTTCTGTACCCTGCACCCGGGCGTCATTGTTCCTGAACTCTATGCGCTGCTTTGCCTCCTGACACTGTGTGGCTGGGAAATCTGGAATTCCCCACCACCCGGTATTGACTGCCGGGATGTGTAACCCTGTACAGTCTCGGACCCGGTGTCCGTTCTCTGCGCTTCCCCCTGAGGTGAGCACGACGCTCCTCGTCTCCCCCAGGCTTTCCTCTCCTTCCTCCTCCATGGCTGTTCTGCTCTCACTCCCTTCTTCCTGCTCTTTCCACTACACCTAAGCTCCTCCCACTGAGGCTGGGTCTCCCAGGCAAACAGGTTAACCCTTTAGTCCCCCTATTCTAGGTGTGTGAATGCAGGGATGAGAGCCTCAGATTAACATCACATCCCCCTGATGACAGGAATACCACACACACTGTCTTGGGTGCAGTACCCCTTTAGTGGCGCCATGACCAGTGGGGCGCCACAAGTGTACTGCAAGTGCAGCCGTTAGGCTGCAAATGCGGCAGATGTGGTTTTCTGTCTGGATCTGGCGGATCTGGACAGAAACGCTAGTGTGAAAGGGGCCTAAGGCTACGTTCACACATCGCGTATTTTGCGCGTTTTTTTACGCGCGTATTTGCTACAAAAACGCATGTGCGTCTGTGTTTTACAGCAAAGTGAATGGACATTCACTTTGTGCCTTGCAGACATCGCGTATTTAAACGCAACGTTTTTGGAGCAAAAAACGCGCGTGTAAAAAGAATGAACATGTCAATTCTTTGCGTTTTTTTACGCGCTCGTTTCCATAGGCCCCATTATAAAAACGCGCGTCTAAATGCGCGATTGAAGTAGAAGCGAGTTGTTCTCTCGCGTATTCTTATTGTGTTTTTAAACGCGCGTTTTTCCCTTGAAAAGACGCGCGTAAAAAAACGCGATAAAATACGCGAATGTGTGAACGCAGCCTTAGTCTGTTCTAATAATGTGTTGTAGTAATGCCCCTTCTGTTTTGAGTGGGGATATCCAGCTGGACATCCCCGTGTGTGTGTGTGTGTGTGTGTGTGTGACACAGGGGCTGACTGGCGGTGCAAATCCTGGGTGGCAAAGTTTTTCCGGCAGCCCTTGGGTGAGGACTGAGGACCGGGGGGGGGGGGGGGGGTGCTGTCGGAAATTATCGGCGGCCCATCTCGGTCCCTCTCCAGCCAGGCCCGTATGTGGAGTTCCTGCGCCCTAGGCACTGTCAGCGGTGCCCCCCCATCGTGCCACGCCCCCCTGCAGACGGAGGGGTAGCTAAAGGCTAAAGGGAGCCTAGAGGTTCCCATTATGGTTGGAGTAGATGGTTGCTAGTTGACCGCCACCATGTCACATCAGCAAGGAGGTGGCAGTCATGTTTTGGGTCGTAATCATGTGGAGAGAGCTAGTTTGCCCCTGTAGGGTCCATGAAGGCGTAAAAAGGACCACGGCAAAGTATATATACTTTTAGACTGACCACTTTTTTTCTTTGTACAAAATCATCCCCATGCATGACAATGCACCATCTCTTCGTACAGAGCATAGCCCTGAGTAATTGGCTGCTATGGACATAAAAGTAGAGAAAAGCATGGTGTGGCTACCAGTCTCCCCTGAACTCAACCCTATTGAGAAACTTAGAAGTACCATTAAGCAAAAAAAATCTAAGATGCTGTAAGACCTTAACCATCAAACCAGCAGCTCTGGGAGTCAATTCTGACATCCTGCAAACAAATGCAATCTTAAAACATCCAAAACCTGACAAGTTCAATAAATGCAATATTTGTGAAGGTGATCTCAAAGAAAGGTGATATACAATATGAGACATACTGGTAGGATGCTTACATTGTGAGCCCCAATGGGGACAGTGTTGATGATGTATGTAAAGTGCTGTGGAGTTCATAGTGTAATATAAATGTAAAAAAATATTTCTTCATATGTCGTCACAATACCGGAATCTGAGGATCTTCTATTTGGAGGTCAGGGGCTCTCTGATGCCATGTTGCTGCCTGTCTCGCTGTCTTCCTCTTTTGACACTGATGTGCGGTGGACAAGAGAGCATTAACTGGTTAATAACAAGAAGTATAGAGTGTGTACTAACTGAGCCATAAACACCCCCATACCATGTCCCGCAGACATTGTAGGATTACTATATGGATTTTATTGTTAGGGCACGGACACACTGGCGTGAATCTCGGATAAGTGCAATGTGTGATTTTATCGCAGTGCAGTCAGTTAATCAACGTCTGAAACACATTGGCGAGTGTCGGACGCTTTTTTCTCATCCAGATTCTGGATGGGAAAAAAGTCACAACATGCTGCGACAGTCTGCGATTCATGCGCAAGACTCACCAATGCAAGTCTATGAGTCCGACAAAATCATGGACCACACACTGACCGCACACGGACCATCCGAGAGGCATCAGTTTTTTTCACTGATACATTCTCATTCTTCAGCTGAGACAACTGTAAAATGCTCCTGTAAATAGCAGTAATAGCTGCTGAGAAACAAAACAGATTACACATGGATGTGATCTAAGAAAACTGTCGGACACTCACACAGCATTTGGATGTCACAGTGGCCAGCCACACAGACAGCCCGCCACAGCCACACACAGAGCCACAGCCACACAAAAACAGTCAGCCACATAGACAGCCAGCCACATAGACAGCTACACAGACGCAGAGAGCCACACAGAGAGACACAGCCACATAGACAGCCACACACATAGCCACAGCCAGCCACACACAGAGCCACAGCCAGCAACATAGACAGCCATAGCCAGCCACACACAGACACAGCCAGCCAAACACAGACACAGCCAGCTACACACACAATATCAGCCACATACATATAGCCACACACATACAGCCACACACATAGCTAGCCACACACATAGCTAGCCACACACATAGCTAGCCACACAAACACAGCCACACACAGCCAAAGCTAGCCAGCCAGCCACACATATACAGCCAGCCACGCATACACACACAGCCAGATTGAATACACATGCAGCCAGCCAGGCAAACACACATGCAGACACACACACATGCAGCCAGACACACAGACATGGAGGCAGACACACACATGCAGCCAGAGGCACACATTAACATGCAGCCAGACACACACGCAGCCAGAGACACACTCACACAGCTGGAGACAGACACACACACACACACAGGCATCCAGAGACACACACACACACACACACACACGAAGCCACACACACACACACACACACACACGAAGCCACACACACACACATGCAGCCAGAGACACACACATGCAGCCAGAGACACACACACACACATGCAGTCAGAGACACACACATGCAGCCAGAGACACACACACTGCCAGAGACACACACTTGCAGTCAACGACACACACACATGCAGCCAGCGACACACACACATGCAGCCGGAGACACACACACACAGCCAGAGACACACACACACAGCCAGAGACACACACACACAGCCAGAGACACACACACACAGCCAGAGACACACACACACACAGCCAGAGACACACACACACAGCCAGAGACACACACAGCCAGAGACACACACACACAGCCAGAGACACACACACATGCAGTCAACGACACACACACATGTAGCCAGAGACACATATACATGCAGACAGACACAGACATGGAGCTAGAGAGAGACACACATACATGCAGACAGACACAGACATTGAGCCAGAGACACACATGCAGCCAGAGGTACACACTAACATGCAGACACACATGCAGCCAGGGACACACACATGCAGCTGGAGACACACACAAACATACACATGCATGCAGAGGCTTGTACACACATATGCAGCCAGACACACACGCACCCAGAAACAGACACACACATGCATGCAGCTAGAGACACACACACATGCATGTAGAGACCCACACACACACACATGCATCCAGAGACACACACACGTGTCCAGAGACACACACATGGAGGCAGAGACACACACACACACATGCAGCCAGAGACAGACACATGCAGCCAGACACACATGCGGACAGAGACACACACATGCAGACAGAGACACACACATGCAGCTGGAGACACACACATGCAGCTGGAGACACACACATGCAGCTGGAGACACACACATGCAGCTGGAGACACACACATGCAGCTGGAGACACACACATGCAGCTGGAGACACACACATGCAGCTGGAGACACACACAAACACACACGTGCATCCAGAGACTTACACATGCAGCAAGACACACATGCACAGCCAGCCATGCATGAACATGGGCAAGTTTTATATGGAGGAGCAGCACACATTGCTCACCTCATGGCTGGTGTCCCATTTAGCTCTTCTCCGCGGCAGGAATGTAATGTAGCCAGGCGCCGCTGCATCACAGCTTGCAGATATGGCCACACTCAGACCCCTTCTGTTAGCAGTGACGCGGCCGGTACTGTTCACAAACAGGATAAGGTGCCGTGGGTTCACAAGGTTCACTGCCTGCGTGCTGACGTAGCACGCAGGCTACACACCGCTCTGAACCCTCCCTCCTCCCTGGCACAGTGGCACAGGCGCCCTCTCCACTCCCTGCATCCCACAGGCCAGCCGGGTGGCTGCCATGACAACCCGCTGCTGCCGGAAGCCCGGACCGGCCCCGCGGTGGCGCAGCCCAGCTCTCTCAGCTCTTCTTAGAGGTGAGTGCGGCTGCGGGCGGCCGAGCCGACAGACGGCCGCCCGCTAGCACTGACAACAGTCAGTGGCTTAATCGCGACCGGCGTCCCGCTGGTTGCCTGGACAACGCAGCCCTGCTTGCTGCGATATGAAGCCCGGGCGCGGCGGTCCCACTGCGGCCGCACCGCACTGACAGCCGCTCAGTTCATCTGATGATGATCCTTTCACTATTCAGGGCGGCTGTCGGCAGTACCGGGCGGCCCTGAACTGTCATATACCGGCGGCCCGGAGGGCAGTTGCCCCCCGGGAGCCCGGGCCAGTCCGCCCCTGGTGTGACATATACTTTCCCATTGCTGGGTGTCCATAGTAAGGACCCTTTCCCTCTCTGCCCATATTCACATTGATGTCAGTCTGACACATGGTAAGGGTTTAATATTAGAGAGTGTAGGACTGTCCCGATTGAGGTACACCTTGTTGCAGTGGGATGGCTTTTAAACTTTTTTGTTAAAACACAGTGTTTACTAAGTCCCCTATGTTATTTATTTATATGCACAATTGCTTTTAACTTGCATATTTACAGCAGGGTTTATCTTTGTCTTAACATGTGAACGTAGCCTTATCTGGGTGCAAAGATCTGACTTCTAAGTAGCCGAAAGTACAAACGTCTAAAATGGCCAAAATCATGAAATAATAAACTTTCTGGGGGTTTCGGTGCAATCAGAAACAATGAATGGAGCAATGTGTTAATGTAAATCTGCCATAATCTGTTCTGAAAAGGGACACGTGAGGGTGTAATAGGAGACATTTCTGGACACGTCACAAGGAGGCAGTGAGTCTCACAGTGGAGCTCTCAATAGACTGCAGGATTTCTGTAGCTCTCACCCAGAGCCCAGATGATTTACATTTATTTACCAGGACCCTACATGATCTGCTGGCCACTGTCCAACTAGGACACAGGCGCGACCGCTTCCTGGCATTGGCAAACACAAAAGTTGCAAAAACCTTTCTAAAAAAGAAGAAGCAGAAACATAGACTAAAAAAGGTAAGAAGTAAAACAAAAAAGTGTATGAGCAGCTGTGTATTTCCTACATAAACCCTTCGCTCTTCCTCCTCCAGTCATTATGGACAGGATGGACGTAACAGAAGAATTTGCTGGGATCCAGCTCCCGGGACACCTACACACCCCACAGTCCCTGCAGTACGCCCAGGAGTTCCAGTTCAGGGAAGGAGATGTGGTGATCGTTACCTACCCCAAGTCAGGTAGGAATGGCATTTTTAACTTTAAACCTACAGGAACATCTCAATGAATTAGAATATCCATAAAAAGTTCATTTATTTCAGTAATTCAATACAAAAAGTGAAAGGTTTGATACCGTGTTAGCCAGTTGAGAAAATGTTGATTGCTCTCAGTGTGAGAAACAAGATAAAAATCTTGTGCTTGTGATACCTTTTAATGGCTAACAAAAATAAAATAAATGATGTCATAAGGCGAGCTTTCGAGACGACTCAGGTCTCTTCATCAGGCATGTATGACATATTGTCATACATGATATTGATTTGTCCTGAGGAAGAGGCAGGGAGCCCTGAAACGCTTTGACTAATAAATCAATTTTATATTCACTCTTTTGATAACTCGTGGAATACGGCAGCGTGGTTTTTAACCCTTCACCCTCACAACTCTATATGCACCACGCTGGGGACTGCGACTCACTTTGTTTTGAATTACTGAAATAAAGTAACTTTTTGATGATATTCTAATTCATTGAGATGCATCTTTATATCTCTGTAAAGGCCACTTTACACACACCAACTTATCTGTCCACCTTCTGACCAACTTGCTGGTTGCAGTGAAATCATGGACACATTGTTCCATTTGTACACAGTCACAAAATGGAGCAATGTGTCCATGATTTCACTGCAACCAGTAAGTTGGTCAGAAGTTGGACAGATAAGTTGGTGTGTGTAAAGTGGCCCTATGAGGTAATTGCATAAGGAACAATTCCACAATTCCCTTCCATTACGAGGGGGGGGATTGCAAGTGTTTTTGGTGGCAGATATTCAGATAGAGACATAATCTTTGCCCTGGTCACTTACAGTACTACGGCAGTTTTTTGGCTACTTGTGTTGCCAGTGATTTTTGCGCTAAAGGTTTGTCCAATTCAAAAAAATACAATCTGCACTAAAATTCTTTTTGATGTGGATTAAAAGGCCAAGAAAAAAAAGTTGACGGGCTGCCACAGCTTCCACACTATGTGGATGCAAAGAGTGACATCCGCAGAATAGATGGACTTATTGTGGATTCCTTATCTGCAGCGTTTCTAACACTTCATCCACGATGCTGGTACTGTACACAGCTGACTTTCTGCACTGTGTGTAAGGCAGAAGAGGATCCTGATTATTACATTGCTGTCAAACATTTCATCGTAATGCACAATTCCACCTGTTGTCGCACCATTAATAATTGATATGGCCGCCCTTGCCCGAAGGCAGGGCAGATACCTAGAAGATTTCCTGCCCAGATGGAAAATCTGCTGCTTACAGCTGTACAAGTGATGTGCATGAAATTCTGCATAAGGGAAAATTCATGGTCTATAAATTGAGCAAAGACACAGGTCACACAGCCAAAGATCACTGTACATCGCCACTACAACGCAGCATAATACAAGTGTATGGGGTCACACACCGTGACAAGCAAGCAAGGCGCAAAGAAACAATTGGTTCTGACCATACCCATTTACTTACCATAGTACTTTTAAAGTCGTAAAACAACCCTATTCACTTCCCTTTTACTGCCATTGAGCAGCGGCAGTCAAGCCCCAGCCTTAACAAATACTAAGGTCTGCAAACATTGAATATAGGAATTTAGAAATGCATTACTGCTAAGGAAATAAATTTACAAATGGAGACACTTAGCACATAAAAAAGGCCAGTTTTATGTGAGCCCACCAGCCAGCAGCAAGGCGTATCTCTTTACTGGGTCCCCACCTAATCTAATGCCTCTGTCCAGGCTAAAAAACCTCCAATTTATGGGCGGGTAGGAATCTACTGACAAAAGATTTAGAATCACCTGAGTGGGTGCACAGTCAGGAGGCATGACCCCATAATATAAATAACAAAACGGATGGCACTTCTTAACATGCTATGTGAACAGGCGCATACTGAACATGAAATATTCTTCAACAAATAAACATTTGCACTTTGAAACGCTAAGGCATGCAAACATTGAATATACAAATGAGGGCATGCATTACTGCTAAGGAAATACATTTATAAATTGAGACACTTAGAGCATAAAAAAGGCCAGTTTTATGTGAGCCCAGCAGCCATTAACAAGGCGTATCTCCATGCTAGGTCCCTATCTAATGTTTCTATCCAGGTTGCAAACAAACCTTAAATTTATCGTTGTATGCTGAAAGAAGATTTAAAATTCTCTGATGCTGATGGGGAGGAGTGCACAGTCAGAAGACATGACCCCATAATATAAATAACAAAATGGACGGCACTTCCTAACATGCAAGTGTGAACAGGTGCCTACTGAACATGAAATATACTGTAATAAAGAGACATGCAAACAATGAATATAGGAATTTAGACATGCATTACTGCTAAGTAAATTCAATTTTTAAATATGACACGTAGTACATACTTGTAAAAAAGGCAGTTTAATGTGAGCCCAGCAGCCAGGAAGAAGGCATATGACTTTGATGGGTCCCTATCCAATCTATAGGGACCCAAGTGCACTATAACAAATAAATAAACAGTTGCACTTTGAAATGCTAAGGTCTGCAAACACAGAATATAGGAATATGAACAAGCCTTGTCGTGGCTACTGGGTTCACATATAATTGGCCATTTTTATGTGCTAAGTGTCTAATTTTTTTCATGTATTTCCTTAGCAGTAATGAATGTCCATATTTGTATATTCAATGTTTGCATACCTTAGCATTTCAAAGTGCAACGGTTTATTTATTTCTTACATTAGTATATGTCATGTTGAGTATGCTCCTATACACACTTGCTTGTTGGGAAGTGCTGTCAGTATTCTTACACAGCCCCATCTTTATTGATGGCATATAGCATACATATGTTACTAGCAGTCAGCAGCGTATATGGTATCTTGTCGCTGGGACCCTTCAATTTTTATTGGACTCACACAATGGATGGTTTCTTATAAATTCCAAATCAAATCTGCTGTGAGAATCCATAAGATTTCTGTGAAATAATTATAAATCAGTATTTCTCTGGCTGCTGTGGAACTAATACTCTCAGCAATCATCTGCCTTTAAAGGGAATCTGTCAGCAGGTTTTTGCTGCCTCATCTGACCGCAACATTATGTAGGCAAAGAAACCCTGAATCCAATGATGTATCACTTGAAATACTGTGTACCTCCATTCTTATACTATCAAAGAACTGCGTTTTAGAGAGTACCCGTCACCCCCCCTGGTGCATGACAAACTAAATGCAGCACTGAATGCAGCATGTCTCCCGCATTCAAGGAAGGACCCCATGTCTCTAGCCCCCCTGTAAGTTGTAAAAAAAACTTTAGAAACCTTACAGTTATGAGGTCGCCTGGGTGGGATCTTATTAAGAGCTGGCACAAAAGTTGCACAGATAGTGAAAAATGCAAAAATTAAAGATATGCAAAATGTGAATTTTTAACCCTAAATGTGGGGTGCCATGACTGTAAATAACTCCCCACTCCATAGACCTGTGTGGCCCTCTCGTGGAGTAGCTGTAGATACACTGACTCAGTAACTAAGTGTATAACATGTATGTGCTTGTACCGGTGATTCTTGAGAATCTCACGTTGCCCAACGTCAATTATGTTATCATTGTAACACAAGGTCATTATTCTCAACTGTCTCTGCTGCATGAATATTACTAAAATTGAAAAGGGAACCTGTCACCCCCTTTGGGCATTTTAAACTGTGCCCACCAGCTTACACATTATGTAAATGGGGTTCTCTTAACCCCTGTATGTGCCCAGAGGTGCCCCTCATACCTCAGAAAATATATTTTATTGTATCCAGCACTGGCCTCCTCCTATTGAGAACGGGAGGCTGCTATATAATCCTGATGGATTATGTCCTCGCCGCCCCTCCAGGCTGCTAAACGCGCCCTGCACTTTTTAAAATTTCCGCCCCTCCTGTGATTGGCGCTTGAGTGACAGTGAACAGAGCCGATGTCTCGCAAGACTTCACAGTTTAAAATGCCCAAAGGGGGTGACAGGTTCCCTTTAATACACATTACACACACCTGCCCTTACTATGTCATCTCTTAAAGGGAATTTGTCAGCAGGTTTTTACTATGTAATCTGAAGACAGCATACTTTATGGGTTATGGGTTAACACAGATTTGAGTGATGTGTCTCTTAGCACATTCTGTTCTGTTTACTTGAAATGTTTGTTTTAGCTTCAGGGGATTATCATTCCTGGAGTAGGTCAGCTGGAGGTCATCTAGTCCTGCACAACCACCTGCTGTGATTAGCAACTTACTGTCTATAGACTTTGTGCATACAGAGCCTGGTCCCTCTCTATTAGCCAAAGCGGGTCTCCCGGGGGCCAGACTCCTCCAACTAGCATTATTGGTCATTAGAGCTTTTAGATCCAGGACCAATTCATTCTGGAAAGGACTTGGAATCCCACTTCCTAACTTTTGTGACCTCCTGACCTATGTGATCAGCGCCCTACTATATTGTTTAATGGAATAACTATTCCATTAAACAATATAGTAGGGATCACGGCTCCTTTCTGACCGGGAATCCCAGCTCCGTTCACAGGACTGGTGGACGTCATACCCACCGATCTGCACACTTTGGAGTATTCCTGTGAAAACTTATAATGTTGGAAATAATCCTATATTCTTCACTTATGCACTGAATTTCACATGTGTACAGCAGGCGGTCTGACACGCACCATCCTGGACAGACTTGCCCTTCCCACTCTTTAAAAAAAATTGTAAGAAATGGGAAAAATGCAAACAGAGAAAGGACCTAGAGTACACAAATGGTAGAGAAAGTCATGTCTGCTTCTCCCTGCATGTGTCAAAGTAAATAAATCCTTTCCGTTCTTAAAAGGAGTTTCTTAGTGAAGGAAACCCAGTTTCCAATACCGTATTAGGGAATTCTGAATAAATAGAAGGAAACCCCCTCATAGGACCCTCGTTTTCTGGCCAGAGTAAAGAATGGATTTTTCCTCAAATTTCACATATAAAAACAGCATACAATATTACATAAATCTCTTGATGAAGCTGGTGTACTTACTTTGAAAATCCATGTCAGAAAGGCTGTACATTTTTTATGACATGAGATAGATTTAGGGCTCCTTAATTACCATTGGAGAGAAAAACTACCAAAGGATTATACAGCCATTTTGGATTTCTCATAGTAAGTACACCAGCCTTGTAAGGTGAAATTTGGTTACAGTTTAGTTGCAGTTTCATCAGCTG
>JARQOC010000010.1:101165312-101262232 GCA_033576535.1 Allobates femoralis | reverse complement strand
CCCACTCCTGCCCAGGAGCTCTGGTATATCCCACCTGTTTCTGCATGGTCGGATACATCCATTGCACAGGGACACATTTATAAGAATATCTCGGGACAGGAACATTTTTTTTTTAACCCATCCATTTGTGGACTTTATTACTATTCTAAAATCTATTAATTAAAATATACAATTGTTGGTGGCACAACCCCTTTCAGTTGCCGTCATTTTCAGATTTCTCACTCCTTGACACTTTGGATAGTTAGCGGAGCGAGCACTGATGGATGTAAGGTCTCAGCGATTTGAAGGGCCTGAAATGAATGGATTAAGGACCTTACAATCTGAAACGCGTAGGAAAGTCTCTGATGATTCTTTTCCATTTTTATCATGTTTTTAATGATTTGAAATAAAGGATTTTTCTTCCTTTTTTTCTCTCTTAAAGAGGACCTGTCACCAAACCAGGCATGGTGATCTAATTACAGCACTGGATGCAGCAGGTCTGCTGCATCCAGGCAAGGGGTCCCCCAGTACTTGAGCCGCCCTGTACCCCGAGTAAATACACTTAGAAAACTTACATTGTGAAGCCATAAAGGAGCTTGCTAGACGCTGGAGCCGAAGGGAAGATTCACACCCCCTGCATGTGTAATCTGCCCACCGCTGCCAATCATTCTCTCCCTCTTCTGCAGCATAACACAGATTTTTTTTTTTTTTAGAAATGGCCGTTTAGCCCCACCCCCTGCGGTGACGTCATCGTTTATACCCGCCCTGCTCAATGGTTAACATAGAGCAGGGCGGGGAAAGGTGGTGATGTCAGAGCAGGAGTCCGGCCACCCCGCCTCCTGCAGTGACATCACCGCTTATACCCGCCCTGCTCTATGTTAAGCATAGAGCAGGGCGGGTATAAGTGGTGACGTGACCACAGGGGACGGAGCTAAGCGGCCATTTCTAAAATAAACTCTGTATTATACTTAGACAAGGGAGACAATGATTGGCATCAGTGAGACAGCGGTGGGCAGATTACACATGCAGGGGGTGTGAATCTGCCCTTGGCTTCTGCCCCTAGCCACCTCCTTTCTGGCTGCAGCATGTAAGTTTTCTAAGTGTATTATCTCGGGGTACAGGGGGGCTCAAGTGCTGGGGGACCCCTTGCCTGGATGCAGCAGACATGCTGCATCCAGTGCTGTAATTAGATCACCATGCCTGGTTTGGTGACAGGTCCTATTTAATCAGTTGCTGGTAAGTATGAATGAATCAGACTTTACAGTTCAGAATTCACAGTGAATATAGACTTTACAATCATTTTCAGTGTTCGGGTTCTCAGATCGAGGGCTTTACGTATGCCAACCACAGGAGCGAGCAGAGCTGTGTTCGGGGGCTTTCAGGGACACATTGTTTTTGCATCTGTTTCTTTTTTTTTGGCTCCATGTCACTTTAATAAAAAATAAAAACCTGCTAAAGGCATAAAAGACAACAAGCGAAACTTCCAGGCTTCTTTGTAAAGCTACATAATTATTTGCTGCTCCGGAAATGTACTGCACACTGGGAAGCAGCTGCTCATTTCCAGGCACAGAGAGCAATGGCTCCCGCTGGCATCTTGTCACATCTCCGTACACCTGTGCGCTCTGTCAGCTCGTTTCACAGACATCACCAGGGACGCATCTTACAGAAAACGAAACTTTGTCGTCCTTTGTTGAGAGGCAGAACACTTAGCAAACTTTCAGCTATTGAAGAGTGGAATATAACCCGGGTCATGATGACTTAGAACAGCGCACTGCCGAGGACGCACTTCTAATAATGATCTCATATCCGCACCTTACTAGAAAAATGGCAAGGGGTCATCTCACCACCATTGCCCTATGGGGGAATGTGGACACGTCATCAATGGAGACTCAGCTCTTAGGAAGCCACTAAAAAACACCTGCTCCTGCTCAGCCGAGGATTATGGCACACATTTAAGAGTCCAAATCAAAGCTTAATAATCACCTAATATGAGGTTCCTATCACACAGAATGGGATAAAGTGACATACACAAAAAATAATAAAGATAATGGAATACAGGAAAGGGTTCTTTACAGTTAGAGCAGTCAGGCTGTGGAATGCAGGAAAGGGTTCTGTACAGTTAGAGCAGTCAGGCTGTGGAATGCAGGAGAGGGTTCTTTACAGTTAGAGCAGTCAGGCTGTGGAATATAAGAAAGGGTTCTGTACAGTTAGAGCAGTCAGGCTGTGGAATGCAGGAAAGGGTTCTGTACAGTTAGAGCAGTCAGGCTGTGGAATGCAGGAGAGGGTTCTTTACAGTTAAAGCAGTCAGGCTGTTGAATATAAGAAAGGGTTCTGTACAGTTAGAGCAGTCAGGCTGTGGAATACAGGAAAGGGTTCTTTACAGTTAGAGCAGTCAGGCTGTGGAATATAAGAAAGGGTTCTGTACAGTTAGAGCAGTCAGGCTGTGGAATATAAGAAAGGGTTCTGTACAGTTAGAGCAGTCAGGCTGTGGAATACAGAAAGGTTCTGTACAGTAGAGCGTCAGGCTGTGGAATATAAGAAGGGTTTGTACAGTTAGAGCAGTCAGGCTGTGGAATGTAGGAAAATATTTTTTTCAGTTCAGCAGTCAGGCTTGGAGTGAAGAATGATTGTTACAGTTAGACAGTCAGGCTGTGTAATGAAGAAATTATTCTTTACAGTTAGAAAGTCAGGCTGTGGATGCAGAAAGGGTCTTTACAGTTAGAGCAGTCAGGCTGTGGAATGTAGGAATGATTCTTTTCAGTTAGAGAAGTCAGGCTGTGGAAGCAGAAAGAATTCTGTACATTAGAGCAGTCAGGCTGTGGAATATAAGAAAGGGTTCTGTACAGTTAGAGCAGTCAGCTGAGGAATATAGAAATGTTTTTCGTTAGAGCAGTCAGGCTGTGAATTAAGAAAGGTTTGTACAGTAGAGAGTCAGCTGTGGAATGCAGGAAAGGTTCTTTACAGTTAGAGCAGTCAGGCTGTGGAATAAAGAAAGGGTTATGTACAGTTAGAGCAGTCAGGCTGTGGAAATAAGAAAGGGTTCTGTACAGTAGAGCAGTCAGGCTGTGGAATTAAGAAGGGTTCTGTACAGTTAGAGCAGTCAGGCTGTGGAATATAAGAAAGGGTTCTGTACAGTAGAGCAGTCAGGCTGTGGAATATAAGAAAGGGTTCTTTACAGTTAGGCAGTCAGGCTGTGGAATAAGAAGGGTTCTGTACAGTTAGAGTAGTCAGGCTGTGGAATTAGAAATGGTTCTTAAGTTAGAGCAGTCAGGCTGTGGAATACAAGAAGGGTTCTGTACAGTTAGAGAGTAGGCTGTGGAAAAGAAAGGGTTGTACAGTTAGAGCAGTCAGGCTGTGGAATATAAGAAAGGGTTCTGTACAGTTAGAGCAGTCAGGCTGTGGAATATAAGAAAGGGTTCTGTACAGTAGGAGCAGTCAGGCTGTGGAATATAAGAAAGGGTTTGTTACAGTTAGAGCAGTCAGGCTGTGGAGATAAGAAAGGGTTCTGTACAGTTAGAGTAGTCAGGCTGTGGAATATAGAAATGGTTCTGTACAGTTAGAGCAGTCAGGCTGTGGAATACAGAAAGGGTCTGTACAGTTAGAGAAGTCAGGCTGTGGAATACAAGAAAGGGTTCTGTACAGTTAGAGCAGTCAGGCTGTGGATATATAGAAAGGGTTCTGTACAGTTAGAGCAGTCAGGCTGTGGAATAAAGAAAGGGTTCTGTACAGTAGAGCAGTCAGGCTGTGGAATATAAGAAAGGGTTATGTACAGTTAGAGCAGTCAGGCTGTGGAAGTAGAAAAAGTTTTTCAGTTAAGAGTCAGGCTTGGATAAGAAATGTTTGTACAGTTAGACAGTCAGGCTGTGGAATAAGGAAATTCTTTACAGTTAGAAAGTCAGGCTGTGGAATCAAGAAAGGGTTCTTACAGTTAGAGCAGTCAGGCTGTGGAATTAAGAAAGGGTCTGTACAGTTAGAGCAGTCAGGCTGTGGAATAAAGAAAGGGTTCTGTACAGTTAGAGCAGTCAGGCTGGGAATATAAGAAAGGGTTCTGTACAGTTAGAGCAGTCAGGCTGTGGAATTAGAAAATTTTTTTCAGTACAGCAGTCAGGCTTGGATGAGGAAATGTTTTTACAGTTAGACAGTCAGGCTGTGGATAAAGAAGGAATTATTTTACAGTTAGAACAGTCAGGCTGTGGAATAAGAAAGGGTTCTTACAGTAGAGCAGTCAGGCTGTGGAATTAGAAATGTTCTTTTACAGTTAGAGCAGTCAGGCTGTGGAATATAGAAAGGATTCTGTACAGTTAGAGCAGTCAGGCTGTGGAATATAAGAAAGGGTTCTGTACAGTTAGAGCAGTCAGGCTGAGGAATATAAGAAATGTTTCTGTACAGTTAGAGCAGTCAGGCTGTGGAATATAAGAAAGGGTTCTGTACAGTAGAGCAGTCAGGCTGTGGAATGCAGGAAAGGGTTCTTTACAGTTAGAGCAGTCAGGCTGTGGGAATATAAGAAAGGGTTATTACAGTTAGAGCAGTCAGGCTGTGGAATATAAGAAAGGGTTCTGTACAGTAGGAGCAGTCAGGCTGTGGAATATAAGAAAGGGTTCTGTACAGTTAGAGCAGTCAGGCTGTGGAAATAAGAAAGGGTTCTGTACAGTAGAGCAGTCAGGCTGTGGAATATAAGAAAGGTTTGTACAGTTAGAGCAGTCAGGCTGTGGAAGATAAGAAAGGGTTCTGTACAGTTAGAGAGTCAGGCTGTGGAATAAAGAAATGGTTCTGTACAGTTAGAGCAGTCAGGCTGTGGAATACAAGAAAGGGTTCTGTACAGTTAGAGAAGTCAGGCTGTGGAATACAAGAAAGGGTTCTGTACAGTTAGAGCAGTCAGGCTGTGGAATATAAGAAAGGGTTCTGTACAGTTAGAGCAGTCAGGCTGTGGAATACAAGAAAGGGTTCTGTACAGTTAGAGCAGTCAGGCTGTGGAATATAAGAAAGGGTTCTGTACAGTTAGAGCAGTCAGGCTGTGGAATGTGGAAAAATATGTTTTGTTTACAGTTAGACAGTCAGGCTGTGAATGAAGGAAATATTTTTACAGTTAGACAGTCAGGCTGTGGAATGCAAGAAAGGTTCTTTACAGTTAGAGCAGTCAGGCTGTGGAATGAAGAAAGGTTCTTTACAGTTAGAGAGTCAGGCTGTGGAATGAGAAAGATTCTGTCATTAGAGCAGTCAGGCTGTGGAATAGAGAAAGGTTCTGTACAGTTAGAGCAGTCAGGCTGTGGAATATAAGAAAGGTTCTGTACAGTTAGAGCAGTCAGGCTGTGGAATATAAAAAGTTTCTGTACAGTTAGAGCAGTCAGGCTGTGGAATGAGAAAGGGTTTCTTACAGTTAGAGCAGTCAGGCTGTGGAATAAGAAAGGGTTCTTTACAGTTAGAGCAGTCAGGCTGTGGAATATAAGAAAGGGTTCTTGTACAGTTAGAGCAGTCAGGCTGTGGAATATAAGAAAGGGTTCTGTACAGTTAGAGACAGTCAGGCTGTGGAATATAAGAAAGGGTTCTGTACAGTAGAGCAGTCAGGCTGTGGAATATAAGAAAGGGTTTTACAGTTAGAGCAGTCAGGCTGTGGAAATAAGAAAGGTTCTTACAGTTAGAGCAGTCAGGCTGTGGAAATAAGAAAGGTTCTGTACAGTTAGAGCAGTCAGGCTGTGGAATAAAGAAAGGTTCTGTACAGTTAGAGCAGTCAGGCTGTGGAATACAAGAAAGGGTTCTGTACAGTTAGAGCAGTCAGGCTGTGGAATATAAGAAAGGGTTCTGTACAGTTAGAGCAGTCAGGCTGTGGAATATAAGAAAGGGTTCTGTACAGTAGAGCAGTCAGGCTGTGGAATATAAGAAAGGGTTTGTACAGTAGAGCAGTCAGGCTGTGGAAATAAGAAAGGGTTTGTACAGTTAGAGAGTCAGGCTGTGGAAATAAGAAAGGTTCTGTACAGTTAGAGAGTCAGGCTGTGGAATAAAGAAATGGTTCTGTACAGTTAGAGAGTCAGGCTGTGGAATACAAGAAAGGGTTCTGTACAGTTAGAGAGTCAGGCTGTGGAATAAAGAAAGGGTTCTGTACAGTTAGAGCAGTCAGGCTGTGGAATAAAGAAAGGGTTCTGTACAGTTAGAGCAGTCAGGCTGTGGAATATAAGAAAGGGTTCTGTACAGTTAGAGCAGTCAGGCTGTGGAATATAAAAAGGTTTGTACAGTTAGAGCAGTCAGGCTTGGAGTAGGAAATATTTTACAGTTACAGCAGTTATAGGCTATGAGATGAAGAAAGGTTTTTACAGTTAGAGCAGTCAGGCTGTGAATGAAGGAAATGATTCTTTACAGTTAGAGAAGTCAGGCTGTGGAATGCAAGAAAGGGTTCTGTACAGTTAGAGCAGTCAGGCTGTGGAATTAAGAAAGGGTTCTGTACAGTTAGAGCAGTCAGGCTGTGGAATCAGAAAAGTTCTGTACAGTTAGAGCAGTCAGGCTGTGGAATATAAGAAAGGGTTCTGTACAGTTAGAGCAGTCAGGCTGTGGAATAAAGAAAGGTTTGTACAGTTAGAGCAGTCAGGCTGTGGAATATAAGAAAGGGTTCTGTACAGTTAGAGCAGTCAGGCTGTGGAATAGGAAAGGGTTCTTACAGTTAGAGCAGTCAGGCTGTGGAATATAAGAAAGGTTTTACAGTTAGAGCAGTCAGGCTGTGGAATATAAAAAGGGTTCTGTACAGTAGAGCAGTCAGGCTGTGGAATATAAGAAAGGGTTCTTACAGTTAGAGCAGTCAGGCTGTGGAATTAAGAAAGGGTTCTGTACAGTTAGAGCAGTCAGGCTGTGGAATATAAGAAAGGTTCTTACAGTTAGAGCAGTCAGGCTGTGGAAATAAGAAAGGGTTCTGTACAGTTAGAGAGTCAGGCTGTGGAATATAAGAAATGGTTCTGTACAGTTAGAGCAGTCAGGCTGTGGAATAAAAAGGGTTCTGTACAGTTAGAGAGTCAGGCTGTGGAATACAAGAAAGGGTTCTGTACAGTAGGCAGTCAGGCTGTGGAATATAAGAAAGGGTTTGTACAGTTAGAGCAGTCAGGCTGTGGAATATAAGAAAGGGTTCTGTACAGTAGGAGCAGTCAGGCTGTGGAATATAAGAAAGGGTTATGTACAGTTAGAGCAGTCAGGCTGTGGAAATAAGAAAGGGTTCTGTACAGTTAGAGTAGTCAGGCTGTGGAATATAAGAAATGGTTCTGTACAGTTAGAGCAGTCAGGCTGTGGAATACAAGAAAGGGTTCTGTACAGTTAGAGAAGTCAGGCTGTGGAATACAAGAAAGGGTTCTGTACAGTTAGAGCAGTCAGGCTGTGGAATATAAGAAAGGGTTCTGTACAGTTAGAGCAGTCAGGCTGTGGAATACAAGAAAGGGTTCTGTACAGTTAGAGCAGTCAGGCTGTGGAATATAAGAAAGGGTTCTGTACAGTTAGAGCAGTCAGGCTGTGGAATAAAGAAAGGGTTCTGTACAGTTAGAGCAGTCAGCTGTGGAATATAAGAAAG
The DNA here is from genome assembly GCA_033576535.1 of Allobates femoralis. NCBI lineage: Eukaryota > Metazoa > Chordata > Amphibia > Anura > Aromobatidae > Allobates > Allobates femoralis. Next base: position 101,254,710 of record JARQOC010000010.1, on the reverse strand, counting down.
GTTCTGTACAGTTAGAGCAGTCAGGCTGTGGAATTAGGAAAATATTTTTCAGTTACAGCAGTCAGGCTATGGAGTGAAGAAATGATTGTTTACAGTTAGACCAGTCAGCTGTGTAATAAGGAAATTATTCTTTACAGTTAGAACAGTCAGGCTGTGGAATGCAAGAAAGGTTCTTACAGTTAGAGCAGTCAGGCTGTGGAATTAGGAAAGTTCTTTTCAGTTAGAGAAGTCAGGCTGTGGAATGCAGGAAAGAATTCTGTACTATTAGAGCAGTCAGGCTGTGGAATATAAGAAAGGTTCTGTACAGTTAGAGCAGTCAGGCTGAGAATTAAGAAATGTTTCTGTACAGTTAGAGCAGTCAGGCTGTGGAATATAAGAAAGGGTTCTGTACAGTAGACAGTCAGGCTGTGGAATGCAGGAAAGTTCTTTACAGTTAGAGCAGTCAGGCTGTGGAATAAGAAAGGGTTATGTACAGTTAGAGCAGTCAGCTGTGGAATATAAGAAAGGTTCTGTACAGTAGAGCAGTCAGGCTGTGGAATATAGAAAGGGTTCTGTACAGTTAGAGCAGTCAGGCTGTGGAATATAAGAAAGGGTTCTGTACAGTAGAGCAGTCAGGCTGTGGAATATAAGAAAGGTTCTTTACAGTTAGAGCAGTCAGGCTGTGGAAATAAGAAAGGGTTCTGTACAGTTAGAGTAGTCAGGCTGTGGAATATAAAAATGGTTCTGTACAGTTAGAGCAGTCAGGCTGTGGAATACAAAAAGGGTTTCTGTACAGTTAGAGAAGTCAGGCTGTGGAATACAAGAAGGGTTCTGTACAGTTAGAGCAGTCAGGCTGTGGAATATAAGAAAGGGTTCTGTACAGTTAGAGCAGTCAGGCTGTGGAATATAAGAAAGGGTTCTGTACAGTAGACAGTCAGGCTGTGGAATATAAGAAAGGGTTATGTACAGTTAGAGCATCAGGCTGTGGAAGATAAGAAAGGTTCTGTACAGTTAGAGTAGTCAGCTGTGGAATATAAGAAATGGTTCTGTACAGTTAGAGCAGTCAGGCTGTGGAATACAAGAAAGGGTTCTGTACAGTTAGAGAAGTCAGCTGTGGAATACAAGAAAGGGTTCTGTACAGTTAGAGCAGTCAGGCTTGGAATATAAGAAAGGGTTCTGTACAGTTAGAGCAGTCAGGCTGTGGAATACAAGAAAGGGTTCTGTACAGTTAGAGCAGTCAGGCTGTGGAATATAAGAAAGGTTCTGTACAGTTAGAGCAGTCAGGCTGTGGAAGTAGAAAATATTTTTCAGTTACAGCATCAGCTATGGATGAAGAAATGATTGTTTACAGTTAGACCAGTCAGCTGTGTAATGAAGAAATATTCTTTACATAGAACAGTCAGCTGTGGAATGCAAGAAAGGTTCTTTACAGTTAAGCATCAGGCTGTGGAATTAGAAATGATTCTTTCAGTTAGAGAATCAGCTGTGAATGCAGAAAGAATTCTGTACTATTAGAGCAGTCAGCTGTGAATATAAGAAAGGTTCTGTACAGTTAGAGCATCAGGCTGAGGAATATAAGAAATGTTTCTGTACAGTTAGAGCAGTCAGCTGTGGATAAAGAAAGGTTCTGTACATAGACAGTCAGGCTGTGGAATGCAGGAAAGGTTCTTTACAGTTAGAGCAGTCAGGCTGTGGAATATAAGAAAGGTTATGTACAGTTAGAGCAGTCAGGCTGTGGAATATAAAAAGGGTTCTGTACAGTAGAGCAGTCAGGCTGTGGAATATAAGAAAGGGTTCTGTACAGTTAGAGCAGTCAGGCTGTGGAATATAAGAAAGGGTTCTGTACAGTAGGAGCAGTCAGGCTGTGGAATATAAGAAAGGGTTCTTTACAGTTAGAGCAGTCAGGCTGTGGAAGATAAGAAAGGGTTCTGTACAGTTAGAGTAGTCAGGCTGTGGAATATAAGAAATGGTTCTGTACAGTTAGAGCAGTCAGGCTGTGGAATACAAGAAAGGGTTCTGTACAGTTAGAGAAGTCAGGCTGTGGAATACAAGAAAGGGTTCTGTACAGTTAGAGCAGTCAGGCTGTGGAATATAAGAAAGGGTTCTGTACAGTTAGAGCAGTCAGGCTGTGGAATATAAGAAAGGGTTCTGTACAGTAGGAGCAGTCAGGCTGTGGAATATAAGAAAGGGTTATGTACAGTTAGAGCAGTCAGGCTGTGGAAGATAAGAAAGGGTTCTGTACAGTTAGAGTAGTCAGGCTGTGGAATATAAGAAATGGTTCTGTACAGTTAGAGCAGTCAGGCTGTGGAATACAAGAAAGGGTTCTGTACAGTTAGAGAAGTCAGGCTGTGGAATACAAGAAAGGGTTCTGTACAGTTAGAGCAGTCAGGCTGTGGAATATAAGAAAGGGTTCTGTACAGTTAGAGCAGTCAGGCTGTGGAATACAAGAAAGGGTTCTGTACAGTTAGAGCAGTCAGGCTGTGGAATATAAGAAAGGGTTCTGTACAGTTAGAGCAGTCAGGCTGTGGAATGTAGGAAAATATTTTTTTCAGTTACAGCAGTCAGGCTATGGAGTGAAGGAAATGATTGTTTACAGTTAGACCAGTCAGGCTGTGTAATGAAGGAAATTATTCTTTACAGTTAGAACAGTCAGGCTGTGGAATGCAAGAAAGGGTTCTTTACAGTTAGAGCAGTCAGGCTGTGGAATGTAGGAAATGATTCTTTTCAGTTAGAGAAGTCAGGCTGTGGAATGCAGGAAAGAATTCTGTACTATTAGAGCAGTCAGGCTGTGGAATATAAGAAAGGGTTCTGTACAGTTAGAGCAGTCAGGCTGAGGAATATAAGAAATGTTTCTGTACAGTTAGAGCAGTCAGGCTGTGGAATATAAGAAAGGGTTCTGTACAGTAGGAGCAGTCAGGCTGTGGAATGCAGGAAAGGGTTCTTTACAGTTAGAGCAGTCAGGCTGTGGAATATAAGAAAGGGTTATGTACAGTTAGAGCAGTCAGGCTGTGGAATATAAGAAAGGGTTCTGTACAGTAGGAGCAGTCAGGCTGTGGAATATAAGAAAGGGTTCTGTACAGTTAGAGCAGTCAGGCTGTGGAATATAAGAAAGGGTTCTGTACAGTAGGAGCAGTCAGGCTGTGGAATATAAGAAAGGGTTCTTTACAGTTAGAGCAGTCAGGCTGTGGAAGATAAGAAAGGGTTCTGTACAGTTAGAGTAGTCAGGCTGTGGAATATAAGAAATGGTTCTGTACAGTTAGAGCAGTCAGGCTGTGGAATACAAGAAAGGGTTCTGTACAGTTAGAGAAGTCAGGCTGTGGAATACAAGAAAGGGTTCTGTACAGTTAGAGCAGTCAGGCTGTGGAATATAAGAAAGGGTTCTGTACAGTTAGAGCAGTCAGGCTGTGGAATACAAGAAAGGGTTCTGTACAGTTAGAGCAGTCAGGCTGTGGAATATAAGAAAGGGTTCTGTACAGTTAGAGCAGTCAGGCTGTGGAATGTAGGAAAATATTTTTTTCAGTTACAGCAGTCAGGCTATGGAGTGAAGGAAATGATTGTTTACAGTTAGACCAGTCAGGCTGTGTAATGAAGGAAATTATTCTTTACAGTTAGAACAGTCAGGCTGTGGAATGCAAGAAAGGGTTCTTTACAGTTAGAGCAGTCAGGCTGTGGAATGTAGGAAATGATTCTTTTCAGTTAGAGAAGTCAGGCTGTGGAATGCAGGAAAGAATTCTGTACTATTAGAGCAGTCAGGCTGTGGAATATAAGAAAGGGTTCTGTACAGTTAGAGCAGTCAGGCTGTGGAATATAAGAAAGGGTTCTGTACAGTTAGAGCAGTCAGGCTGTGAAATGCAGGAAAGGGTTCTTTACAGTTAGAGCATTCAGGCTTTGGACAATAAGAAAGGGTTCTGTATAGTTAAAGAGAGTTTTTGACCATCATACTGAGACTGAATTAAGACTGTTGTTTTACCATTGCAAGCAGGGGGCACAAGAAAGTATCCTAGATTACTCCTTACGCCTGCAGGAGGCGCTGAGACTCCTTAAACAAGTTAATCCCAATAGCATCCGTGATGAGAATAAAATGCTCATTGAACAATTTGTAAGGGGCCTCAAGTTACCAGATGACAGTAAGCAAGCACGCTGGTGGGCTCTCCAAAACCCTGATGCAGAGTTTGCTACCCTGAAAGAACTAACAGTTAAGGGACAGCAGCTCCAAGCAGTGCCAGACTTAACCACACAGCCGCGATGGGTTAAAACCCCCTACTTGCCAGAAGTACCTTCCTCATCCCCTGCAGCAGAGACCAGCATGCAGCCTGTGACCCCTAACCGGTTTGACAGCCTGTGCTCCGAGGTGCGCCAGGTGAGCAGAGAGATGGCTAAGCTCTGAGATGCTAGGCAACTCAAGACAGAGACGCAGCCACAAGGAAAGATCCAGCTCGCTAACAGCCCAGACGATGTTCCATGAATGAAGAAGAGGACACCACTGCTTCTAGGGAGGATCACGGATCGCTACAGTACCAGCGGACAACCCATCTGTCGCAAGTGTCACAAGGATGGGCACATCTACCGGTTCTGCCCTTTAAACGAGCAACCCCTGGGGCCCAACCCCAGGAGTAGACTGTCCAGGCCCATCCAATTGGCTGTGCAGGTACGTGGGAGATCGTCCGTATCTTTCCATCACCATAGACGGCATTGCTAACACTGCATTGGTAGACACTGGATCACAGGTGACCACCATCCCGAGTATCCTTTACAAACGGTTCTGGTCTGAACTAGAACTTGAACCTCCAAACCCTGACTTGAACTTCATAGCAACCAATGGGTTGCCTGTTAATGTAGAGCGGCATTGGGAGGCAACCGTAAAAGTGGGGAGGGTGGAATTAAATTAACTTACCATCCATGCCAAATCCAAAAACCAACACAGCACTTGCAGGACGCAGCCAGACCCCACTGTGTGAAGCAAGCACAGGCTAATATAGATCACCTCTAGGTGGAATTCAAGAATCAAGGACACTTTGTGGTTGAGGACAAGCTAAACAAGCGGGATCCACATGTGATACTTGGTACCAATATGATAGTTAACTGTCTAGATGAAGTGCTGTTTTTGTTTCAACAGAGTGCAGATAATGCTACTCCATGAGAGAGTAGGGTTCTTCAGAAAGAGATCCGAACCCTCGTGTACCAGCAACAGGCAACAGGTAATACTAACAAGTGGTGAAATTGGTAGCGTACGTGTAACAGACCCAATTCCTATTGTAGTGCCACCAAGAAGTGAAATGATGATCTGGTGTCGGGCAGCAGTAGGCCTCAGAGGGCAGGACTACCAGGCAGTAGTGGAGCCGGTGGTGTCTGATAGTAGTCCTCCACTCCTGACAGCTAGGGGGGTGGTTGATGTACTCAAAGGAAGGGTACCTGTATGTGTATTAAACTATGGTGATGACAAAATAAAGCTACCAAGGTATTCCACTGTTGCTAAACTGTGCCATGTAGATAACAACTGCATACATGAAGCTGAATCACTAGCTCAGTCAGTGTCAGACGAGCCTCACGACCCCAAGAAACAGCTAGAGAAATGGTGTCAGGAGCTCCATGTAGGAACTGACAACACATCTCATCAGAAACACTGAGTTTATCGAGTAGATCAGGAGTATGAACAAGTGTTTAGCAAGCATCCACTTGATTTTGGGAGGATTAAAGGGGTACAACATCACATACCCACAGGAAACCATCCACCCATTAAGGAGAGATACAGGCCTGTACCACCAGCACACTACCAGAAAGCAAAAGAAATGCTACAGAACATAAGGAATGCAGGGGTCATCAGAGATAGTTTTAGATAGATTATAGGCAAATCAACAGAGTAACACACAAGGATGCATACCCGTTACTCCGTATAGAAGAGTCACTTGCTGCATTGAAGTCTACCAATTACTTCTCTACCCTAGATCTCACTAGTGGGTACTGGCAGGTCTCCGTTGCAGAAGAAGACCATGAGATGACAGTCTTCATGACACCGATGGGGTTATGTGAGTTCAACAGCATGCCATTTGGGTTATGCAATGCACCAGGAACATTTCAGCGGCTGATGGAGTGTTGCCTAGGCCACAGAAACTTTAAAATCGTATTGTTATACCTGGATGATGTAATAGTGTACTCCAAAACCTATGAAGACAACCTACAACACTTGAGTGAAGTGTTTGAATCATTGTCCAAGTACGGCATGAAGTTGAAACCTTTGAAATGTCACCTGTTAAAACCCAAAGTCCAGTACCTTGGACATGTGGTCAGTGCAGAAGGCGTAGCACCGGACCCGGACAAGGTCACAGTCATCAAGGACTGGTCAGCACCAACTACCTTCAGAGAGGTACGTCAATTCCTAGGACAGGTCGGGTACTACAGGAGGTTCATCAAGGGCTATATGAAGATAGCAGCGCCCATGCAAGATCTCCTGGTAGGACAATCCAAGAAGGGCAAGATCAGAGGTCCTCCATTCCGGTGGGGAGCAGAACAAAAACAGTCTTTCCAGCAGCTGAAAGATGCCCTGACCGGAGAAGAGATCCTGGCCTACCCCGACTACAGTCTACCGTTCTTGCTATACACCGATGCCAGCAATGAAGGCTTAGGAGCTGTCTTGGCACAGAGACAGAAAGGCAAAGAGAAAGTGATAGCCTATGCCAGCAGGAAGCTCCGTCCAACAGAGAGGAATCCAGAAAATTATAGTTCCTTCAAGTTGGAGTTCTTAGCCTTAGTCTGGGCAATCACAGAATGGTTCAAACATTACCTGGCATCCTCCAAGTTCACTGCTTTCACCGATAATAACCCTCTAACCCATTTAGAGACTGCAAAGCTGGGTGCAATGGAGCAGCGTTGGATGGCTAGAGTATCCAACTATGACTTCACTGTCAAGTACCGGGCAGGATATAAGAATTGCAACGCTGATGCCCTATCCAGAATGCCTAATCTACCAGACGTGGGAGAAGACGTGGATGCACTAGAAGAAGTAGAGTTACCGGCCTTCCACCATCCGAGTGCACCTTCATGTCATCAGGCAAGCCAAAGACGTCAAGAGAAAACAGTAAACCAGTCATTTCATCATAGCTGGAAAGAGACCCAGGACAGTGACCCAGCTGTTACTTTAGTTAGAGAACTAATAACCAAAGAACACTCCTGTCTGAGTCCACATGCTCCACAAGACGCCAAGCGCCTATGGAAGGAGAAAAGAAAATTGTTCGTCTATCAAGGAAAACTGTGTAGACGTCATCTCAATCCCAGAATCCATGAACTGATCTGGCAGATCGTAGTTCCAAAAAGAGATGTACAGATCGTACTAGAGATGTGGAGCCCACTGGGACAGGGTACTCGGTATCGGACCGGGGTACTGCTGGGGATATCATGGCGGTCTTGATCCGGACCGTGTCCCGGGTTCTCACAAGTAAAAGGGAATATATACAGGGGATATTGTTTGTCGTGACGCCAACCATAGGTTGTGGTCAGTAAGGGGACCACCGCTGCAGCGTAGCTCTGCCAGGAGGATGGATGGATGGATGGGGGCTGCAGCTAGATGGATGAGCCTGCCGCGGGTCAGGCTACTCCTGACATGGTGGAAAGTTGTAATAAAAGTTCTGTATAACTGGAATCAGATACGGGAAACTGAAGCAGGGTTCACCGGGTTTACTTGCAAGTTCTTCTAAGTCAAACAGTTTACAACACAGTTCAGTTCAGACCCCTCACTCTCAGTAACCTTTCAGGCTTGTTCTCTCTCTCTGTTCTTCCTTGTGGATTGTATGACGGCAACTCGGTCCCTTTTATGTAGCTTCCCCCTATGAGTATGGGCAGTAAGCCGGGTCCTATAATGTTGCTTAGCCTCCAATCCTTGTAGTAGGAACACTGATCTGGAATCCGTGTTCCCCGTCGGTTTGTCTGGGGAGCCGGCGTGTAGCAGCAGTCCCCCTCAGAGCCGACACTCTGGTTTCAGCCTAGCTTAGGTGTCCCTATCTTGCAAGGGAGCACCAGCTCTTTCCCACCCGTGTGACTTCCAGATACAATCAGGGAATCTATCACGCCGGTAGTTGGTCGGTGCTGCCGTACTCCTTGGACCCAGTGGCCCCAGTCCGGTCTCTGTCCTCACTCTCCCTTGGGCTGCAGGCTATGGACGAGCTTTCTCTCCATGGATCTGTGTCACTTTGGTTTCTGAGTCTCCAGGGAGCCCTATCCCTCCGGGATGTGTCACTTTCTGTCTGTTCTTTACCTCTCGGCTCACTCTGGCCTACTAACTCCTTCTTCCTCTTTTCCTCTATTAGTACTGGTCTGTCACCTGACCTTCTGTCACGGGTGGCACGGATGACAGGGTAGAGGCCACGCGCAGACGGTCCCAGCGTTTGGCCAATCAGCCATAATGTTTGAGGACGGTCCGTCTTTCAGGGGCATTTACCTTCTGTGTAGATAGAGAGAAGGTATGATAAGATCTCCCTATCATGGGGAGACGGCTGGGAAGGTCTTGTGCTCGGTCTGGTTTCTACACCAGTATTCTGGGTCACTAGGACCCAGCAGGTTCTTCCCACCTTTATAAGGAGTTTCATTGCCCTCCCTCGGTGCAGGTGATATTTCCTTGTGCACTCATTATCCTTGCTCCAGCAGAAGCTGAGGTTGTGGAGGTTGCTGTGCTCTGCTGCAAGATAAGTGTTTTCTTTCCCCATTGTCTGTTTTTCCTTGTGTTTGTCTTTAGTTGTTAGTGGAGGGGTCTAGTGAACCTCTCCATCTGATCCTTAGATAAGGTAGTGCTAGGATCAGAGAGGGACGAGGTTCGTGGTCGGCGACAGTTGAGGAAACTGTATAGGGACGTCAGGGCAGACAGGGTCAGCCCCAGTAAGACTAGGGGTCACCCTCTCCCTCTTGTGCCCATAGCTTTAGGGACTCCTTATTCCCCCCCCGTCGTTGTCCTACGCTGAGTGTCTCTCCCGCTCCCAGCGTGACATTATCACCTGCCAATACTGTAACTGAAGGACAGGGGAGGAACCGATTTTTCTTCCTTTCCTTATGGATCCTGTGTCTGCTTTGGCCCAGCAGCTGCAGTCACTGTCTTTGGAGGTTGCGGACCTTCGGTCGGCTTTACAGGGCCCGCAACCGCAAAATGGTGTCTTGGGGAATCAAGCATTGGGTCAGGCCAGACCTGAACCTAAGGTTGCCCTCCCTGACAGGTTTTCAGGAGGTAGAGATAAGTTTACTGTGTTCAAAGAGGCCTGTAAATTATATTTTAGGCTTAGGCCTTATTCCACTGGTGATGAGCAGCAGCGTGTAGGAATTATTATGTCGCTACTGCAGGGAGATCCCCAGTCCTGGGCTTTCTCTCTGCCACAGGACTCTACTTGTCTCCGCTCTGTGGATGAATTTTTTGACGCACTGGGCCTCATATATGATGACCCTGACCGTGTCTCTTTGGCTGAATCCAGGTTACGCCATCTCCGCCAGGGGACTCGGTCGGCGGAATCGTATTGTTCTGAGTTCCGCAGGTGGGCTACGGACACGAAGTGGAACGATCTGGCGCTCAGGAGTCACTTTTGTCAGGGTCTTTCGGAGAGGCTGAAGGATGCTCTGGCGGTTTATGAGACCCCTCTGTCCCTGGAGGCGGCTATGTCGTTAGCTATTCGTATGGATAGACGCCTCCAGGAGCGGAGGGGTAGACCTCCTGTTACTGGGAGCCATTCTCGTGGTGATTCCTGGTTACCGGGAGGTCACGCGGAGGGTGAGTCGTTCCTCCCGAGTGCGGAGGAACCTATGCAGCTAGGAGGAGCGGCGGCCTCGAGGTTCTCCTCCGGTACCTCCCGGGGCAAGGGGAAGGGGGTCTGTTTTTTTTGTGGGAAAGGGGACCATTTTATTGGGGCCTGTCCCTACACTCCTAAACGGACTGGGGTGCCTGGACCTTATGTGACTATGGGGGGTGTGGAGGTGGTCGAGCAAGAGGTGTGTGTATCCTCCATTTGTACTTCCCGTTTCCTCCTAAGTGCGGAGGTGACGCTGGAGGGCAAAACGGAGGGTATTTCTGTGTTTGTGGATAGTGGTGCGGGGGTCAGCATGGTGGATGCTCATTTTGTAGACGCTCATGGGCTTAACTGCTGTTTATTGTCTCGCCCCATCCGTATCTATGCCATCGACTCAGCACCTCTTTCTCAAGGTAGTCTCACACATATCGTACATGACATTAAGTTGACGGTTGGATCCCAACATCAAGAGACGATATCTTGCTATGTTCTAGACGGTCTCCCCGCTCCCATTGTCCTGGGCTTGCCATGGTTGATTAAACATAATCCCGTAGTGGATTGGCAGTCCCGGGACATTGTGGAATGGAGTGATTTTTGTTCTGAGAATTGTTTGGTTACCTCGTTTTCGGTGGTGTCTGCTGTATCTCTGCCCCGTTCCTATCGGAGTATGAGGATGTGTTCTCAGAGAAGGGGTGCCAAGACCTGCCCCCTCATCGGGCGTATGATTGCCCGATCAACCTCGTTCCCGGAGCTAAACTGCCCAAAGCTAGGATGTTTACTATATCGGGTCCGGAAAGACAGGCGATGAAGGATTTCATTTCCGAGAGTCTGCAGACGGGTCACATCAGGCCCTCAACTTCGCCGGTTGCGGCTGGTTTCTTTTTTGTTAAGAAAAAAGATGGGGGCCTCCGTCCTTGCTTGGATTTCCGGGAGTTGAATCGGATTACTGTCCGTGATCCGTACCCCCTCCCTCTGATTCCTGATTTATTCAGTCAGGTAGTGGGTGCTAAATGGTTCTCCAAGTTGGATTTGAGGGGGGCCTACAACCTGATTAGGGTCAGAGAGGGGGATGAATGGAAGACGGCATTTAATACCCCGGACGGCCATTTTGAAAGTCTCGTAATGCCGTTCGGGCTCACTAATGCCCCTGCGGTTTTCCAACACTTTGTCAATGACATATTCCATCATTTGGTGGGTAGATTTGTGGTTGTTTACTTGGATGATATCTTGATCCATTCCCCCGATATGGAGACGCATCAGTCCCATGTCAAGCAGGTGTTACAGGTCTTACGGGACAATAAGCTGTATGCTAAACTCGAGAAATGTGTCTTCGCCGTTCAGGAGGTACGTTTTTTGGGGTACCTCTGTCGCCGTTGGGTTTTCGGATGGATCCGGAAAAAGTCCGGGCGGTGCTGGACTGGGAACAACTGGACAATCTACGGGCATTGCAACGTTTTTTGGGGTTTACCAACTTTTACCGTAAATTTATTAGGAACTATTCGGTGCTGGTGACGCCTCTTACGGACATGACTAGGAAGGGGACAGATTTTTCCGAATGGTCGGAGTCTGCTCGCCAGGCTTTCTCCTCCCTAAAGCGTTGTTTTGTTTCCGCACCTATTCTCCGTCAGCCCGATCTTTCTCAGCCCTTCGTTGTGGAGGTGGATGCGTCTGAGGTGGGGGTGGGGGCTGTATTGTCGCAAGGCCCTTCGCCTGGGAGATGGGTGCCCTGCGCGTTCTTCTCCAAGAAGTTGTCGTCGGCCGAGAGGAATTATGATGTTGGTAATAGGGAGCTGTTGGCTATTAAGTTGGCTTTTGAGGAATGGCGTCACTGGCTGGAGGGGGCTGTCCATCCCATCACGGTTATTACCGACCACAAGAACCTGTCTTACCTTGAGTCCGCCAAGCGTCTCAATCCCCGGCAGGCTCGGTGGTCCTTGTTTTTCATGAGATTTAATTTTACCGTCACTTACCGTCCGGGGGTTGAGAACGTGAAGGCTGATGCGTTGTCGCGTACTTTCCGCGGTGGTAGTGCTCATGAAAGTCCCGTTCCCATCTTACAGGAGGGGGTGGTTGTTTCTGCTCTTTGCCCTGATCTGGAGGGGGAGGTGTTGAAGGTCCAGGGGGGCGCCCCTGCCTCCTGTCCTTCTGGGAGATTTTTTGTGCCATCATCTTTGCGTCTCAGTGTGCTGTCGGAGCATCACGACTCCGTGTTGGCAGGGCATCCCGGCAGTAGGGCCACCTTCGATCTTTTATCTCGCCGCTTTTGGTGGCCGGGGTTGCGGAAGGACGTAGCGGAATTCGTATCTGCCTGTAGTGTGTGTGCACGGGCTAAGGTCCCGCATACCCGTCCGGCTGGTTCTCTCTTGCCATTGTCTATTCCTGAGAGGACATGGACACATGTGTCAATGGATTTTATCACCGATCTTCCGGCGTCTGCAGGCAAGACGGTAGTGCTGGTAGTGGTTGATAGATTCAGTAAGATGGTTCGCTTTGTGGCACTGCCCGCACTTCCTAATGCTCGGACACTGGCACAGGTGTTTGTAAGTGAGATTGTGAAGCTTCATGGAGTTCCCTCCGAGGTGGTTTCTGATCGTGGTACTCAGTTTGTCTCCAAGTTTTGGAAGGCTTTTTGTGCACGTTTAGGAATTGCTTTGTCCTTCTCTTCTGCTTTTCATCCTCAGTCTAATGGGCAGACCGAACGTATGAATCAGAATTTGGAGACTTATCTGAGGTGTTTTGTCTCTGACAATCAGGAGGCTTGGGCGAGTTATCTGCCCTTGGCCGAATTTGCCCTTAATAATCGTCTTCAGGAGTCCACTGGCAAGTCACCGTTCTTCGGTGCATATGGGTTTCATCCTCAGTTTGGTACTTTTAGTGGTACTAGTCCTTCCGGAGTTCCTGAGGAGGACCGATTTACCTCATCCCTCTCCTCGGTTTGGCGGGGGGTACAGAGTAGCTTGAAGCTCTTAGGCGACAGGTACAAACGTATGGCTGACAGGAAGCGTGCGCCAGGTCCGGACCTGTGTGTGAATGACTACGTGTGGTTGTCTACCAAGAATGTGAAGTTGAAGGTGCCCTCTTGGAAGTTGGGGCCCAGGTTTATTGGCCCTTATCAGATAACCGCCGTTATCAATCCCGTGGCGTTTCGTCTTGCGTTACCTCCCGCTCTTAAGATCCACAATGTATTTCATAGGTCGCTCCTCAAACCGTATGTGCCGTCATCTAACCCGTCTCCTTTGCCCCCGGAGCCCATCTGCGTGGCGGGGAATTTGGAATTTGAGATCTCAAAGGTGGTTGATTCTCGCAGGTTGCGCCGTTCTCTTCAGTATTTGGTGCACTGGAGGGGATACGGTCCTGAGGAGCGGATGTGGGTGCCGGCGTCGGAAGTCTCCGCCGCTAGGCTGGTCCGCGCTTTTCACCGTTCCCATCCGGATAAGCCTGGTCCTGAGTGTCCGGGGGCCACTCGTGGACAGGGGGGTACTGTCACGGGTGGCACGGATGACAGGGTAGAGGCCACGCGCAGACGGTCCCAGCGTTTGGCCAATCAGCCATAATGTTTGAGGACGGTCCGTCTTTCAGGGGCATTTACCTTCTGTGTAGATAGAGAGAAGGTATGATAAGATCTCCCTATCATGGGGAGACAGCTGGGAAGGTCTTGTGCTCGGTCTGGTTTCTACACCAGTATTCTGGGTCACTAGGACCCAGCAGGTTCTTCCCACCTTTATAAGGAGTTTCATTGCCCTCCCTCGGTGCAGGTGATATTTCCTTGTGCACTCATTATCCTTGCTCCAGCAGAAGCTGAGGTTGTGGAGGTTGCTGTGCTCTGCTGCAAGATAAGTGTTTTCTTTCCCCATTGTCTGTTTTTCCTTGTGTTTGTCTTTAGTTGTTAGTGGAGGGGTCTAGTGAACCTCTCCATCTGATCCTTAGATAAGGTAGTGCTAGGATCAGAGAGGGACGAGGTTCGTGGTCGGCGACAGTTGAGGAAACTGTATAGGGACGTCAGGGCAGACAGGGTCAGCCCCAGTAAGACTAGGGGTCACCCTCTCCCTCTTGTGCCCATAGCTTTAGGGACTCCTTATTCCCCCCCCCGTCGTTGTCCTACGCTGAGTGTCTCTCCCGCTCCCAGCGTGACACCTTCCTTCCCACCCACTTTCCTCTAAACCTCACCACCCCTTGCCCGCCTAGAGTCCTGGGCTCCGGGTTGGGTGCTGTGCTCTTGTGTGTGTGTGTGCTGTGAGGGTGTTTGTTGCACAAACTATCTACCTTCTGCCTGGCTGCAGTTCCTCATGTGGCCACCCTGGTCGCAGGGGCGCCACAGAGGCATATCACAATGATGCAGGACACTTTGGTTGGAAGAAACTGGAGATGTTGCTGAAAGATCGCTTTTACTGGGCCAGCATGAGAGGTTCCATTCAAAGATGGTGTAAGAACTGTGGACCGTATCACCTGAGAAGAAAAGACCAGCAAAGCCAGAAAGATCCTTTACAACCAATTATTACCAAGAAACCGCTTGAGATCATTGCTCTAGATTATGTGAAATTAACACCCAGCAGAACAGGGTATACCTATGCACTTACCATCGTTGACCACTACTCTAGATTCTTAGTGGTAGCACCAGTCAAAGATTTCACTGCAGAAGTAGCAGCCAAGACGTTCCAGAACTATTTCTGTCGACCACACGGGTACCCAGACCAGGTACTAACAGATCAAGGTTCTGCATTTGAATCACAACTATTCCAACAGTTCCTAGGATTATATGGTTGCAAGAAGATCAGGACTACACCGTATCATCCACAAACAAATGGTCTTTGTGAGAAAATGAACAACATTGTCATCAACATGTTAAAGACTTTACCACTTGAAAAAAGGAATTAGTGGCCAGAAAAACTACCTGACTTAGTGGATATATACAACCACATCCCTGTAAGTTCTACTAACTACGCACCAGCATACTTGGTGCTAGCAAGACCTGGAAAACTCCCAATTGACTTTCAGATGGGAACGGTAGAACCAGACCAAGACACTTCAGAAGAAGATTGGAATTACCATCGTCAACAACAGTACAAGAAAGTTCAGGAACTTAGAGCAACTCAGAAGTAAACAAGAACATGACTTCACAAGAATGCCACAGCTGAACCTTTGAACCCTGGTGAACTAGTTCTCAAAAGAAAAAGAAGAAATCATAAACTAGATGACCAAAGGGAATCTGAACCCTACACTATTATGCAATCTAACTTTAACAACTTTAAAACCTGTGTAATTAGCCAAGATGAAGGCAGAACAACCTCAACAGTATCTAGGGATCACCTCAAGAAATGTCCCAACCAACTGAAACCCCAAGAAGTAAACCATTCCTTAACAACAGTTAAAGAAACAAGAGAGAAAGTAATCCACACTGAACTAGGAGATTTCCCAGAAGACTGGCCTCAGTGCAATGGAGAAGTCCTAATACCAGTGCTCTCGTTCTATCAACCTGTGGAAGAACAAATGCCCGTACCAATACAAGAAGAACCCGTTCAAGTACAAGACGTACAGCCTGTTGTACCGGAACCAGAGATTCCTACAATCGGTGAACCTGATAGTCTTACAGTAAGACTAAGGCCTCGCAGACAGTTACCCACCTTACCACTTCATAGAGAAGTGAGTTACACAAGATGAAACACCTTTTCCACGTAGGTCATGTTGCAGTACCCAAGGACAGGCCACATCTAGGTATGGAGAATGGGTATAAAGTGCTACAGTAAGAAACAGTGAATAGTGACTGATGTAAATAGACAGTAAATAGTAGTGTATAGAAGGGTGGAGGAACTGGGCACAGCCCCATGCACATTAAGTTGGGAATAGAAAGTGCCTGGGGTAGAGAGAAGGTAAGACCTGGCCTCCTAAGCAGAGACACGTATAGGGAAATTGTGTAAAGTATGTTAACTCGTCATGTGTTTAAAGCCATCAGAGACTTTACTGCTGGAGTTTACCCTTCTCCCTGGATTTTCCCGTTTGTTTAACCCTGGACTACAGCCACAGGACTAGTGTGGCTGAAAACGACTTCTTTTACTTTTTACAGCCTGCGGCGGATGGACTAGCGCCGCAAGGACTGCCTTTTTATATTTTCCCCGTTTTTACAAAATTTTCAATGGTATTTGTACATTTTTGAATTTTGAGACTCTGTATATACTTGTTATTTTTATTTTCATGATGAGACATTGTTTATATGTTTATGTACAAAAAGCCTTGTTCAGTCTGGGAGTATTGAGGTTAACTAGGGGGGAATGTGGCACCCTGTACCAGAAAACCACAAGCTTCCTTAGGACACTGAAGGATTTACACCATTTACACCCAACACCTTCCACCCCAGGCCTGTAGGGGGGCCTAACTGGTTGCCTTAAGCCAGTTCCCCCCTATAAATACAGGTCCTGGGGGCGGAGTCAGACACAGTGTGCAGACGATAGAAGAGCTGCAAGGTAGCTCAGAGACTAGTGAGCTGAACTGGTACCGGAGCCATGCTAGGCCCAAACCAGTACACATGAAAGTCAGTGTGTGAACCCGAAGAGTAGGGATCGAAGGCAAAGGCAAGAAACACTTTACCGGGGGCAGAGGAGCCATACCGGCTCACCCCACCAGAACACCGGTCACTGGAGCCCAAGTCTGCAGGGGACAAAGGAACTAGACCCAGCAGAGAATCCAGCATCCAGAGGAGACTTAGCTTCCTGGACACCCGCAGCACCAACAATTGAGAGCCAGGGACCGTGGGGAGATAGACGGCGGTGGCCCATGAGAGAGCCCTCAGTGCAGCAACACAGGTGTGGAGAGCAGGGGCGTAACTAGAACTGGCAGGGCCCCATAGCAAACTTTTGAACGGGGCCCCCTCCAAGACACGCCCCCAATGACACGCCCCCTTCAAGACACACCCCTTACCAAATCGGTGTTAACAGTCTGACGCCACCCAGTTTACCGTATATACTCGTGTATGAGCCGACCCCCCTACTTTTGCCCCCAAAACCTGAGAAAACCTATTGACTCGTGTATAAGCCGAGGGTGGACCCCAGCACAGGTATACAGCCCCCAGCAGTGTGGTATACAGGCCTCCCTAGTGGTAGTATACAGCAGCCTTCCCAGTGGTATATACAGGCCCCAGCAGTATATACAGTAGCCCCAGTGGCATACAGCAGCCTCCCCAGTGGTATACAGAAGCCTCCCCAGTGGTATACAGCAGCCTCCCCAGTGGTATACAGCAGCCTCCCCAGTGGTATACAGCAGCCTCCCCAGTGGTATATACAGGCCCCAGCAGTATATACAGCAGCCCCAGTGGTATACAGCAGCCTCCCCAGTGGTATATACAGGCCCCAGCAGTATATACAGTAGCCCCAGTGGTATACAGCAGCCTCCCCAGTGGTATATACAGCAGCCCCAGTGGTATATACAGCAGCCTCCCCAGTGGTATACAGCAGCCTCCCCAGTGGTATACAGCAGCCTCCCCAGTGGTATACAGCAGCCTCCCCAGTGGTATACAGCAGCCTCCCCAGTGGTATATACAGGCCCCAGCAGTATATACAGCAGCCCCAGTGGTATACAGCAGCCTCCCCAGTGGTATATACATATACAGGCCCCAGCAGTATATACAGTAGCCCCAGTGGTATACAGCAGCCTCCCCAGTGGTATATACAGCAGCCCCAGTGGTATATACAGCAGCCTCCCCAGTGGTATACAGCAGCCTCCCCAGTGGTATACAGCAGCCTCCCCAGTGGTATACAGCAGCCTCCCCAGTGGTATACAGCAGCCTCCCCAGTGGTATATACAGGCCCCAGCAGTATATACAGCAGCCCCAGTGGTATACAGCAGCCTCCCCAGTGGTATATACAGGCCCCAGCAGTATATACAGTAGCCCCAGTGGTATACAGCAGCCTCCCCAGTGGTATATACAGCAGCCCCAGTGGTATATACAGCAGCCTCCCCAGTGGTATATACAGGCCCCAGCAGTATATACAGCAGCCCCAGTGGTATACAGCAGCCTCCCCTGTGGGTATATACAGGGCCCCAGTGGGTATATACAGGGCCCCAGTGGGTATATACAGGGCCCCAGTGGGTATATACAGGGCCCCAGGGGGTATATGCAGGCCCCAGTGGGTATATGCAGGCCCCAGTGGGTATATACAGGCCCCCAGTGGGTATATACAGGCCCCCAGTGGCTATATACAGGCCCCAGTGGGTATATACAGTCAGGGCCCCAGTGGCTATATACAGGCCCCCAGTGGGTATATACAGGCCCCCAGTGGGTATATACAGGCCCCCAGTGGCTATATACAGGCCCCAGTGGGTATATACAGTCAGGGCCCCAGTGGCTATATACAGGCCCCCAGTGGGTATATACAGGCCCCCAGTGACTATACAGGCCCCCAGTAGCTATATACAGGGCCCCAGTGGCTATATACAGGCCCCCAGTGGCTATATGCAGGCCCCCAGTGGCTATATACAGGGCCCCAGTGGCTATGTACAGGCCCCCAGTGGCTATGTACAGGCCCCCAGTGGCTATGTACAGGGCCCCAGTGGCTATATACAGGGCCCCAGTGTGTATATACAGGCCCCCCACTCCTCCCTTCCTGCTGCACACGTCACCTGTAAAGGAATACATCATACTTACTTATCCCTGCCGGCTGTCGCTGTCGCCGCTCTGCACCGCGCTCCGTCTTCATCCAGCTTCTTCATGGTTGTGACCGGCGGGTGCAGGCAATGACGTCACAACCAGGAAGAAGCTGAATGAAGACGGAGCGCGGTGCAGAGCGGCGACAGCGACAGCCGGCAGGGATAAGTAAGTATGATGTATTCCTTTACAGGTGACGTGTGCAGCAGGAAGGGAGGAGTGGGGGGCCTGTATATACACACTGGGGGCCTGTAGCTGACCGGATAGCAGCGTAGCGGCGCTGGGTCCGGGCCCCCCTCAAGCGCCGGGCCCCAAAGCGACCGCTACGTCTGCTATGCCGGTAGTTACGCTGGTGGTGGAGAGAGAAGTAACGGTCCAGTTAGGTTCCATACCTGCCAGACTCAGAAAGGGGGAGCAGAATCAGGAGGCCTACATCCCAACTCACTGTGGAAGTCCTAAGGTGTTTCCTTCACTCCGGACGTGTGTACTTGCAACCAGTCATCAGTAAAGGTACCAAAAGACTTTAATGTGTGCGAGTTCCTCCTTCCACCCATCCTGCACCACACCGACTACGCTCCCCTACTGCAACCCTGTGCAGCAATGACTGTGCTGCCGTACTCCACCATCCATTCCTACTTCTAACGCCCCGGAGATTCTGCTCCTGTAGGGAGCCACTCCAACCTGCTGCCGCCCATCACCCCGGAGGCGCAAGCAGCGCCGGTGCCTTCACCGGAATCTACAGGTGGTGTCACGACTGACAACTCCTTTCTCTGTAAATACACCCTTTTTCATGTCACACAAGGGCACAGGCTCGGGCACGGACCACCAGTGACATTCCCCGCAACTGACTGCCTGAGACCTGAGTACCCACTCCCTTATGGCCCCAGACACAGTCTGGCAATGATAATCACAGGTGATAAAACTTTCACCATAACTAAACAACAGAACGCAGAATAACAAATGACACATGGTTGAAATCTGTGTGCTAGCTTCTATCTCCTGCTGTCTTCAGCTTACATAGCAAAAACCTGCAGACAGATTCCCTTTAAAGAGGACCTATGACCAGCTCAAAAGTATCCAGTTTTTGCTCTTATTTTCTTCCTGCTTTTCCTCTGAGTATTCCATTATTTTTGTTTTTGTATCAGTAAATGTACCTTGTATGCAATGCAGATAGGACGCTCAGTATTATCAGATGAGTTGTGTACTCTGACACGTCTCCCTCGTTCGCTCCACTGCTGACTGTGCACTTCTTTGTCTTTCTTTCGATCCATCTCCTGTACAAGGGCAGCTAATCTGCTCCGCACACCGGCCCCCGAGGGGTAAATATGTCATTCTTCTTTCCTACTTTGTCCCTTTGATTTCCTCCTCCTCTTCCACATTAATACTTACTGTCGGAGGAGAGCAATCTCCTGCTCGCTGCAGACAGATACGATTGTGTCCTCTGAGTCCTGAGGATCTGAGTCCTGAATTTCAGCTGCGGAGAGATGGAGACGGCACAGTCAGATAACTGAATGGAGCAGTGAGGGAGAGAACAAGACAGACGCCGGAACGTAACGGACTAAATATCAATGGCAAAAGAGGTGAACGTGTAAATCATGATTATTAGCAGTTATAGAAAAAATGTAATCGAGTCCCCTCGTTTCAGTATTGGACCCCACACCTGCCCCCTTATTTATACAGAACATGTATATTTCTACTTTTAATTATATCACAGACAAACCATGGTTTAAAAAACCTTTTTGAGCAATGGACCCTGTTGGTAAGGCCCCCTTCACAGTACAGGAACCGACAGGACTGGATGTGTAACTCCGGATGCTATTTCTGTGAAAGAGCTGGGAGCTGTAGTTTCACTTTCGCAATGTATCTACATACATTGTGAAAGAGAAAGAAAGCAATGGTTAAGAATATAAAAAAAATTGCTCACCTATCCGCCGACTGTCCTGCCATGCGAGGCGTCCACGTCCAATGGCTGCAGGACCTTAATCAGCTGACTGGGCGGGGCAGCAACCCGATCAGCTGATGTGTCACATGACAGCATCAGCTGAGCGGTTTCAATTGCCTACTGATCGGTTTTGACGGCGAATTACACTGCTCAGCTGATGCTGTCATGTGACACATCAGCTGATCGGGTTCTCGCCCCACCCGGTCAGCTGATTAAGGTCCTGAAGCGATTGGACGTGGACGCCTCGCATCGCGGGACACTCGACAGAGAGGTGAGCATTTTTTTTTTTGTAACCATTGCTATCTTTAATTTCACTTTAGCAGTGTATGTAGACACACTGATAAAGTGAAATTACACTGAACAGAGCAGTTTTAGTGTATGGAGCATGCTCAGTACACTAAAACCAATCCGGGAAACGATCCTGTTTTTTCCTGGATCCGAGCTCCATAGAACCCCATGTTATTTGATTCGGACAGCGTCGGATCCAATGCTGTCTAATTGGGTCCGCTTTTTTTAAGGCAGCCCAAAATCGAAGCAGTCTCCGATTTTGGGGACATAAAAACAGTGGACACAATCAGATCCCTGCACATGTGGATGGCCAATAAGAATTAATCCATGCCCATCTATGCCCATAGGGTAAATGGGAAGCCAAATCGGATCAGTTGCTATCCGTTTTACAACGGATAGCCACGGATCCCCAAAAGACATGATGTGAAGAGGACCTTAGAGATTGGCTTCAGTGTTTCCTCAGGACCTTAATGATTGCAACATAAGGGATGACCTAGCAAAGCAAAGTACAGTGGAACTTTGGATTACAAGTAACTTGGTTTGAGAGTGTTTTCCAAGACAAGCAAACATATTTAAAAAATTGTAACTTGGTATAAGAGCAAGATTTGGATTAAGAGCAAAATGTGAGTTCTCCCCACCCTGCCACAGTGCTGTACCTCCCTCCCTGCAAAGATACAGAGCAGTACAAGCTCTCCCCACCCTGCCACAGTGCTGTACCTCCCTCCCTGCACATATACAGTATGAGCCTGACAATTAAAGTGGCAGCACTCACCGATCTTCATGGACAAAAATGTATTGCATTTTAAAAGAATTGCATTACAGCGGTCTTTTGAGGGTGTTCACACACAGGGGTGCAGGGGGGAAAGGATGGGGATCCACTTAACGACAGACGGTTTCACGCCACGGATGGGCGCTTCATGGTCTTATCTTCTTCTATGTCCCTAGGGACACTTAATAATAGGAGAACATTTTGTGTTTGGCGGCAGTGTGAACCAGAGTCAACAGACATCTGCCTTACTGCCTACATTCTACTGTAACACTCAGCTACTTACAAAATTAAAACTAAAAAACAAAATGAGCATGTACCCTACAACAAGTAAATAAGTGATAGTACATGTAAATAATATGGGGCGCTTATGTAATGCTCATCTGATAAAACAAGAATAAAAGTGATCACTCCGTGACAAGGTGTCCCCATCGGGGCGCTCCTCACAGTCCGGCTCACCTTTTTGATTTTGCTATAATTTTTTTGTTCCTAGTACAATCAGGGGGGAAGGTCTCCATTGTGAGCAGAGTATGTCATCTGTAAAGCATCCAAATGGTGTTTCAGTAGGGACCCTGCCCTGCTCTGCCCTCATTGACATTGACACAAGGTGAGGTTTTAATACTAGAGACAGGTTTACACTGTCCTGATAGGCACACCTTGTCTCAGTGGGGGGGATTTTATGCATTTTTTAAAATTAAATTAGCGTAAACTAAATACCCTATGTTATTAACATGTACTATTAATGTCCTTGCTGTTGGGGACAGTTAAGTAGCTTTGTAATTGCCTTACTTATCCTATACCGCTTCTCTCCTACGTTACATCCTGAATTAGGGAGGGTCCACAATACGTTTGTGGTGTCCATTTAATGGATCCATTTGACAGTAGCACAAACACAATGTAATGGAAACATTAACGCATCCATAAGCCTCCACACAACAAACGCATACCAACGCATGCCAAAATAGGCATGCATTTACAAGTATGCATTTTTGCAATGAACAAGAAAATGTTGTCTGCAGCGTTTTTCAGTCCACTAGACAAACTGTGTTATGCTGTGTGTGCAATAGATGAATAGGATAGAAAGGAATAGGATAGACAGGAATATAGATGGTAGAAAAGCATTACCAGCCTCCTGCTCTGTCTCCCTGCTGCTTCCAGTGCCGCTCATTAAACTCATGAATATTCACCCAGCCACATGGAAGCAGCAGAGAGCATGGGGAGACAGAGCAGAGACACTGGTAATGCTTTTCTAGAGTTTATATTTCTATCTATCCTATCTATTTCTATCCTATCATCTATCTATCTCATGTAGTGCATACATTTTTGAATTATCAAAAGCGTATGCCCTATAAAATTACTCAAAATGTCACAGTTGCTGTCCATTACAATAGAAACTGTTAATGTTTACGTTGTAATGGACAACACAAACGTAATGTGAACCTAGCCTTATACTCAAGAGCTGCACTTAGTATTCTGCTGGTGCAGTCACTGTGTACAACATTACATTACTGATCCTGAGTTACCTCCTGCATTATACTCCAGAGCTGCACTCACTATTCTGCTGGTGCAGTCACTGTGTACAACATTACATTACTGATCCTGAGTTACCTCCTGCATTATACTCCAGAGCTGCACTCACTATTCTGCTGGTGCAGTCACTGTGTACATATATTACTGATCCTGAGTTACCTCCTGCGTTATACCCCAGAGCTGCACTCACTATTCTGCTGGTGGAGACACTGTGTACAACATTACATTACTGATCCTGAGTTACCTCCTGTATTATACTCCGGAGCTGCACTCACCATTCTGCTGGTGCAGTCATTGTGTACATACATTACATTACTGATCCTGTGTTACCTCCTGTATTATACTCCAGAGCTGCACTCACTATTCTGCTGGTGCAGTCACTGTGTACAACATTACATTACTGATCCCGAGTTACCTCCTGCATTATACTCCAGAGCTGCACTCACTATTCTGCTGGTGCAGTCACTGTGTACAACATTACATTACTGATCCTGAGTTACCTCCTGTATTATACTCCAGAGCTGCACTCACCATTCTGCTGGTGCAGTCACTGTGTACATACATTACATTACTGATCCTGAGTTACCTCCTGTATTATACTCCTGAGCTGCACTCACTATTCTGCTGGTGCAGTCACTGTGTACATACATTACATTACTGATCCTGAGTTACCTCCTGTATTATACTCCAGAGCTGCACTCACTATTCTGCTGGTGCTGTCACTGTGTACAACATTACATTACTGATCCTGAGTTACCTCCTGTACTGATCCTGAGTAAGGCTGGGGTCACAGTAGCATTTTACACATGCGTTTTTGGAGACCTGCGTTTTCAAAAACGCATGTAAAAAACGCACACATAGGCCCCCATGTTAAAAAACGCATGCCCTAATAGCCAAAAAGCATGTGTGACAGTCCCATGCGTTTTTGGAGCTTTTCCAAAAACGCATGCGTTTTTTAATATGGGGCCTTATGGGAAACGCATGCAAAAACACATGTACAATTAGTGCCATTCAAAAACGCATGCGTTTCCCATAGGAGCCCATGTTAAAAAACGCATGCGTTTCAGAAAACGCATGCATTTTTTTAACATGGGCTCCTATGGGGAACGCATGCGTTTTTGAATGGCACTAAAAGTTACTAATGTACCATGCGTTTTTGCATGCGTTTTCCATAGAGGCCCATGTTATAAAAACGCATGCGTTTTTCAAAACGCACAAAAAAATACTACAAGCACTATTTTTAGGTGCAGATTCAAAAACGCAGCCAAAAACGCAGGGAGCCATCACACAACTTAAAAAACTCATGCTGACATGAAAAAACGCATGAGTTTTGTTAAATCACTAAAAAAAACGCATGGCAACTGTGACCACAGCCTTAGGCCGGTTTCACATTAGTGTTCGGTACACAGCGTAACAGAACGCAGCCAAACACATGCACACTACATTCCTATGTTTAACATAGGACACATAGTAGCTGTGCTTGGCTGCGTTCAGTTGCGGTTGCGTTTGGATGCGCATAATTTGTGCGCCCTCCTCCGCCCTCCGAACGCAGTCTGTTGCATTTTTTGTGCGTTCACTGGTGCTTGTTTTATCAGCAAGCTCACAAAATATGCATGGATCTCAATGGATCCGCAGTGTCCTCCACATGACAGCACAGGAGAACGCTGTGGATCACATTGAAATATCTCCCGGTGGCCAATCAGCGATCTCGGCAGCGGCTGGGAGGAGGAGATCTCTACCGCTGATCTCCGCCTCCCGACCGCAGCCGAGATCACTGATTGGCTGGCCGGGCACCATACTGATGTGAATGCATGCAGAGAATCTCTGCTGCGTTCACATCAGTATGGCAGTGTTTGCCCTGCATTTGCGTCTGCATGTCAGACGCATGGAGACACAAACGCGTGTGAACCCAGCCTTACCTCCTGTATTATACTCCAGAGCTGCACTCACTATTCTGCTGGTGCAGTCACTCTGTACATACATTACATTACTGATCCTGAGTTACCTCCTGTATTATACTTCAGAGCTGCACTCACTATTCTGCTGGTGCAGTCACTGTGTACATACATTACATTACTGATCCTGAGTTACCTCCTGTATTATACTCCAGAGCTGCACTCACTATTCTGCTGGTGCAGTCACTGTGTACATACATTACATTACTGATCCTGAGTTACCTCCTGTATTATACTCCAGAGCTGCACTCACTACTCTGCTGGTGCAGTCACTGTGTACATACATTACATTACTGATCCTGAGTTACCTCCTGTATTATACTCCAGAGCTGCACTCACTACTCTGCTGGTGCAGTCACTCTGTACATACATTACATTACTGATCCTGAGTTACCTCCTGTATTATACTTCAGAGCTGCACTCACTATTCTGCTGGTGCAGTCACTGTGTACATACATTACATTACTGATCCTGAGTTACCTCCTGTATTATACTCCAGAGCTGCACTCACTATTCTGCTGGTGCAGTCACTGTGTACATACATTACATTACTGATCCTGAGTTACCTCCTGTATTATACTCCAGAGCTGCACTCACTACTCTGCTGGTGCAGTCACTGTGTACATACATTACATTACTGATCCTGAGTTACCTCCTGTATTATACTCCAGATCTGCACTCACTATTCTGCTGGTGCAGTCACTGTGTACATACATTACATTACTGATCCTGAGTTACCTCCTGTATTATACTCCAGAGCTGCACTCACTACTCTGCTGGTGCAGTCACTGTGTACATACATTACATTACTGATCCTGTGTTACCTCCTGTATTATACTCCAGAGCTGCACTCACTATTCTGCTGGTGCAGTCACAGTGTACATACATTACTGATCCTGAGTTACCTCCTGTATTATACTCCAGAGCTGCACTCACTATCCTGCTGGTGAAGTCACTGTGTATATACATTACATTACTGATCCTGAGTTACCTCCTGTATTATACTCCAGAGCTGCACTCACTACTCTGCTGGTGCAGTCACTGTGTACATACATTACATTACTGATCCTGTGTTACCTCCTGTATTATACTCCAGAGCTGCACTCACTATTCTGCTGGTGCAGTCACAGTGTACATACATTACTGATCCTGAGTTACCTCCTGTATTATACTCCAGATCTGCACTCACTATTCTGCTGGTGCAGTCACTGTGTACATACATTACATTACTGATCCTGAGTTACCTCCTGTATTATACTCCAGAGCTGCACTCACTACTCTGCTGGTGCAGTCACTGTGTACATACATTACATTACTGATCCTGTGTTACCTCCTGTATTATACTCCAGAGCTGCACTCACTATTCTGCTGGTGCAGTCACAGTGTACATACATTACTGATCCTGAGTTACCTCCTGTATTATACTCCAGAGCTGCACTCACTATCCTGCTGGTGAAGTCACTGTGTATATACATTACATTACTGATCCTGAGTTACCTCCTGTATTATACTCCAGAGCTGCACTCACTATTCTGCTGGTGCAGTCATAGTGTACGTACATTACATTACTGACCCTTAGTTACATCCTGTATTATACTCCAGAGCTGCACTCACTATTCTGCTGGTGCAGTCACAGTGTACATACATTACTGATCCTGAGTTACCTCCTGTATTATACTCCAGAGCTGCACTCACTATTCTGCTGGTGCAGTCACTGTGTACATACATTATATTACTGATCCTAAATTACCTCCTGTATTATACTCCAGAGCAGCACTCACTATTCTGCTGGTGCAGTCACTGTGTACATACATTACATTACTGATCCTATATTATACTCCAGAGCTGCACTCACTATTCTGCTGGTGCAGTCACAGTGTACATACATTACATTACTGATCCTGAGTTACCTCCTGTATTATACTCCAGAGCTGCACTCACTATTCTGCTGGTGCAGTCACTGTGTACATACATTACATTACTGATCCTGAGTTACCTCCTGTATTATACTCCAGAGCTGCACTCACTATTCTGCTGGTGCAGTCACTGTGTACATACATTATATTACTGATCCTAAATTACCTCCTGTATTATACTCCAGAGCAGCACTCACTATTCTGCTGGTGCTGTCACTGTGTACATACATTACATTACTGATCCTGTACTGATCCTGAGTTACCTCCTGTATTATACTCCAGAGCAGCACTCACTATTCTGCTGGTGCAGTCACTGTTTACATACTTTCCATTACTGATGCTGAGTTACCTCCTGTATTATACTCCAGAGCTGCACTCACTATTCTGCTGGTGCAGTCACTGTGTACATACATTACATTACTGATCCTGAATTATCTCCTGTATTATACTCCACAGCTGCACTCACTATTCTGCTGGTGCAGTCACTGTGTACATACATTACATTACTGATGCCGAGTTACCTCCTATATTATACTTCAGAGCTGCACTCACTATTCTGCTGGTGCAGTCACTGTTTACATACTTTCCATTACTGATCCTGTACTGATCCTGAGTTACATCCTGTATTATACCCCAGAGCTGCACTCACTATTCTGCTGACTTCAGATATAGTAAGCAGGGGAGGCTGGGAGGACTGTAAGTGTCTGTACAGAGCTGAATAGAATAGGAAAACAGATATAGGAATCTCACAATCTACTTACAGTCAGTGCCGGAGTCCAGGAATCTCTGCAGACAGCTCTGGTAGGCGCTTAATGTGCTGCTCTGTAAGAATACAATGAGCATTATACCATGATGTGACAGGTAACGTGCTGTATGTGTCATGCAAAGATGCACACACAACTATGGCTAACCTTTCTACATAATACATATGTACAATAAGGTTTTTTTTGCAGACTACATGCTTTTAAATATTGTGATCAAAACAACTTTATACAGATAATTTTTGCAAGGTCTGAATTGAAAAAAAAGAGCTTTTTCCCAGGTACAGCGCCACCATTATAGATAGGCTGTGTTGAGTATTGCAAGACAGCTTAGACCAGGATATTATTGGTTCAACCATAGAAATGGCTAATCAGAAAAACAATACGGGACGTTATGTAGTTACCCCGGTGACAACGATTTCTACAACACCTGCCATCCGCTCCTGTCTTTACTGCCATTTATAAGTCAGCGTTTGACATTTTTCAGCTAAAATTAGAGGCCAAGTGACCAACTACAATCGACCACACCGACTAATATACACCCAGAGTGTCAGGATTAGACTATCCAAAATAACTGAAAAAATTGGAGTCCGGCTCAACAGGACTGCATTTTCCTTTTCTTTTTCAAAAGAAAATATAGTGAATAAAAAAGAAAAATTTACATGGTCGACGTGACCCAGACGATGCGTTTCGACTGCAGTAAGCTCTTACTCATGAGGCCAGGCCGGTGTCTGAGCCCCAGGTGGATGAGCTTTCAGCAGCTAGGTGAGCAAGTTTCTATAATTCTACTTTCAGACCTGGGCTCTAACACTCACCTGCTGCTCAGACAAAGGCAAAGAGATTGTGAGTAAGGAACCGTTGATGGACTCCTCATCTTCACTGCAAATATCTGTGGGAAACCAGAGAAAATACAGATCATGATCCATGCATACAAAAGGAAATCTGCCTGCTGGTTTTTGCTTTGTAATCTTAGAGCAGTATGACATAGGGGCTGAGAGCCTGATTCCAATCATGGACCACTTACTTAGCTCTGTGTTGCTGTTTAAATAAAATCAGTGTTTTATCAGCGGAAGATTATCACTACAGGACTAGGTGTTGTGCCTCCTTGTCCAACCACGCCCGACAGCACTGATTAGCAGCTCTCTGTCTATGCACAGTGTACGCTAATCAGTGGTGTGGGCGGGGTTATACACAGCTCAGCATTCTAAGCCCTGCTACATCTGCAACAGAGAATAGCAATAGTATTAAAATGACAGCAAGTGACACATCAGTTCCTACATCATGCTGCTCTCAGATTACATATCAAATCTGGTGACAAATTCCTTTTAAGGCCTCATACATGGCCTTATGTTATGTTCCCCATTATAGTGTATGTGGCTGTTCACATGTCTATTTATTGGGAAACCGACTGTCTGCAAAAATAAGACATAGACGTCCATTTTTTAATCTAATGTTCAGATCAAACTCAAGTGAAAGTGTGAAAAACGGTAGAACTCAGATGCCGTCCGCGCTTCATCTGTGTGCTGTCCGTTTGTTAATGCACAACGGATAGGAGAATCTGGAGGTTTGTTTTTATATACACGGGCGATTAAAATTAGAGAACAATGTATAATTTTTTCAGACAGAATGTAATCTACATTGATGAACATTTGGCGGTTTTTGTGTTAGGGGTACACCATGTCACTAGAACAGGGTTTCCCAAAATAACCAAAGTTTATCAACTTATAACCTTTATTTTACACAAAACGTGATGATCATAATTGGAGAACAGCAATGACTGTAGACAGAGGAAGATTAAAACTGAGGGAGCATCCTCACGATCAGGATACGCAGTGTTTTGGATGCAGCGTGTTTGCGCTGCGTCCAAAAAGCTGCGTAGTACAGTATCAGCATAGTGGATGGGATTTCAAGAAATCCCATCCTCACTATGCGTAACCCGCCTGCAGTGTGTTTGGAGCTGCGGTGCAGGTTGCCGGGAGTCCGCTCCTCCGCAGCATGTTCATTTCATGCTGCGGAGTAGGAAGCGGCTCTCATCGGGTGACTGCAGGGAGAAGCCGCCCTGCACCCACCGCACACAGTGAGTACAGGGCGGCTGCAGTCTCCCTGCGGCCACCCGCGGCTTCCCTCAGCTCCTCCGGACCGTGTGCACGCACTGTAAATGTTGTGAAGGTTTCAACAGTCATCAATCAATAAGCAGTGCACAGGCCTTTGCTGCATACAGGCCTTTGCTGCATACAGGCCTTTGCTGCGTACAGGCCTTTGCTGTGTACAGGCCTTTGCTTTGTGCAGGCCTTTGCTGTGAATGACTTCAGCACATCTGTGACCACAGGACATCACTAGTCTCTCTGCGCTCTGAGGGGATTTTGGTCCACTCTTCTTCCAGTCTCTTCCGCAGTTCTGTGACTCTTGGGGGTTTCTTGGCCATAACTTTGTCCCCAAGGATTTTACAGAGGTTTTCTATTGGGTTTAGATCAGAACTCTGGGCTGTGACCATTTCATCGTTTTAATATTTTCTGTTTCAAAGAACTGCTTTACCAGTTTTGCTGTGTGACAGGGGGTATTATCCGAAATAAAAATTGCTGGCTGACTGAGTGCTGAACGCAAGTAAGGAACCACGTGTTGTTTAAGGTTCTAATACACACTTGCATTCACTCTGCCATGTAACTGTAAGTGAGGTCCAACCCCTGCAGCAGAACACATTCCCCAACCATGACACTTCCTCCACCACCTTTCACTGACTTCTTTACACACTTTGGGTTCAGTCTTTCTGCAGTTTGTCAATAAACATAATGTTTCCCTTCAGACCTTGTGGCGCCCCGCAACGAGTGCGTCACAGGAGGGTATTGCATCCCTGACCGAAGATGCAATATTCTCCGTCTCGGTAATGACATGGTTAAACCTCAGAGCTCCATACCCTACATGCACCACTAGTATAGAGGGCCAATAAGGTCCTGGTGGGCGGAGTGTGGGAGCAAAGTGTAGGAGAATGTAGAAGAGGAGAGAGAGGAGAAGTGGTCAGGAGGAGGAGAACGTAGGAGAAGTGGGCTCTGCACAGTCCCGTGCAGCCCTGAAGACCACCCACCGGTTGGCGCAATTATTCGGTGCCCCAAACCGGAACCTGGGCGACTATCTAAACGGGTCAAAAATACACCCGCACCCACCAACCACCAGATCACTGGTTCCGAAGCGAGCAAGTC
The DNA here is from genome assembly GCA_033576535.1 of Allobates femoralis. Classification (NCBI taxonomy): domain Eukaryota; kingdom Metazoa; phylum Chordata; class Amphibia; order Anura; family Aromobatidae; genus Allobates; species Allobates femoralis. The sequence continues at coordinate 101,223,983 of JARQOC010000010.1, read as the reverse complement.
GTTCACTGCAGCTCCGCAAACCAGGGTGAAGGAACAGCTTTCAAGAAGCACCTCACCACCGCCACCACCTAAGTTGTCTTGCCAGCAGGGACTCACCATTGGGACACAGGGCCTCAAAGTCAGAACTGACTAGGTACCACTTAGAAGTCTCCCACGTACCCTGACCTGGTACGCTAAGGCAACCTGGCAACCTGTTAGAGAAACTAAGGAAGGAAGAACACCGCGGAGCTCTGAAACAACACCGGTCATTGCTGGGACCACCCGGTCCGTTACCCGTTAACTGTATACCCTGTATCACCTGCTGGTTACAGTAAAAGACCCGTTACAGAGAACACTGGTGTCTGTACTTCTTCAGAACTGCTTAACTCCGCATGCTAAGAATCTGAGCTGCCATACACCATCAAGTGCAGCCCCGGGGACTCCCGCTCATCCTGTGGGGAGCGTCCCATCTGGCTGCTGTACATCCCCTGGAGGCCCAAGCAGCGCCAGTGAAATCACCGGAATTCCCGCAGGTGGCGTCATGACAAGAATAATTTAACCCTTATCCGTTCAGCCAACCCTTTTGATCTGCTCACCGAGCCCCACAGCTTCGGGCGCGGGTACCGTGACAGGGAGAAGCAACGCCCAAGACGTGCAGACCCGGCTACGGTGAGTCAATCTTAATAAACTAAACTTGCTTTCATCACTAAAATGAACTGTGGACACTTCTCCTCTGCCCACACATGCTCCTGACCAAAGGTGAGTCTAGCCTTTTGATTCTTTCTGCTAATGAGAGGTTTGGTCACTGCAGAGTGGGCTTTCAGTCCAAATGCTTTTAAACGTTGTGACACTGTATGACGAGACAAATCGTTACCCTGTTCAGTACTGAACTGCCGAGCTATTCCAGCTGCAGTGTGGAATCGAATACCCCTGGAGACTCTCCGCATTATCCTGTTGTCTCTTGCGTTTGTCTTTTGAGGGCGACCAGCCTTCTTAGGGGACTTGAAGTAGTTTGTGATTAAAGATGTGTGGCGCCCCGCAACGAGTGCGTCACAGGAGGGTATTGCAGCCAAAACAGTAGCAGCAATATTCTCTGACTAGGCAATGATACGGTTAACTCAGAGATCCATACCCTACATGCATCACCTAGCATAGAGGGCCAATAAGGTCCTGGTGGGTGGAGTGTAGTGTAGTGTGCAGGAAGGAGAACTGACTTGGCAACGTAGGAGAAGGAAGCAAGATCATCAGCTCTGCAACCTAGGAGAGGGGGTTGCACAGTTCCATGCGGCCCCCTGGCCAATTCCCCCGGCCAACTCCCTGCCATCACCCCGGTTGAGCGCCATTATTCCCGGTGCCTTAACAACCGATCAACGGACATCAACATGCGGGTCCAAAATCATCCCGTGCCCATCTACAGCCGGTTTGCTGGTACCGAAGCTAGTAGTTGTTCAGCACTGCTATGCGAACCAGAGGAGTGGAGGGACCGCTTTACAGGAGCACCCACACCACCGCCACACACAGTTGTCTAGCCAGTGGTGTACCCACCAAAGGACCCAAGGCTCCCCAAAACATCTGGAACGTGTACCCTGGATAGGGCATTCAAGCAGCCTCCTTGTACCCGATCTGGCATTCATGGGCGACAACAGCAACACAAATAGTTAGAATGGAGGAACACCGTGGATCTCTGAGAAACACTGGTCATTGCTGAGTCCACCCGGTCCACTACCCGTAACTGTATACCATGTACTGCCTGCTGGTTACAGTAAAGAACCCGTTACAGAGACTTACAGTGTCCATGCCTTCTTATGAACTGTCTATTCACATACTAAGGTAACTGCAGCTGCCTCAGAACATCTTGTGCAGCTCCTGGCTCCGGGGATCACCGCTCAGCCTGTGGGGAGCGTTCCATCTTGCTGCATTCCATCCCCCGGAGGCCCCACAGCGCCGGTAAAGTTACCGGAACACTCATAGGTGGCTTCACGAAACAATTAACCCCTTAATCTGTTCAACCCATAACATCTCTCTTTTTGATCTGTACCACCGGGCCCCACTACCGGCAGGCGCGGCACCCCGTGACAAGGAGGAAGGCGAAACGCCTGTCCCCCGGAGTCCCGACCAGAGTCCCGACAACGGTGAGTCAGATGCAATATTCTAGAACTCACACACTTGGAAATTAGCACCAGGTGCCAGATTAACAGCAATAATTTGCAGGTATCTGAAAGTGTTCTCTAATTGTGATTAGTGTGTTTTTCATCTATCTCATTTATATTTTTATTCTGTGCTTTAGAATATATTCAATGTATGAAATATACTGCCAATGTCCTCATGTTAGGATATTTTCACATAGGACAACACAATGACCTTAACATTAAGGGAACTGTGTGTTGTTCTCTAATTTTGATCGCCAGTGTTTATACAAAGACAATACTGAAAATCAGATGTGGTGCACTGATGAAAAATGTGTAGTTTTCTCTTGTCCGCAGAAAAGAAGGCGGTGAAGTGTGAAGGGGCTCATTGCTACCATTGACTCATTATGGATTTTATCCTGAATTACATAGACAATCTGCAATCGATGGCTGCATATTGGGTTTCTTGTAAATGTGAATTTGTGCAGATCCATCCATGGAGCACCAAACTGCACATCCGCAGCAGAATGTGAATTTCAGCCTTGGATCCTGTAATAAACATGCTCCGGGTTTGCTATAGACGTATTAACATAATGGTATGGTCCAAAGCTGCATTCACAACTCTTCTAGATTTATGAGCCGCACTCTCCCCAAGTCTCTTTCTAGTCAATATCTGGCATAGAGCAGAGGTAGAACTAGTGATTTGTAATCTAATTTGTAATCTAAGACGTTAGGGATTCATGTGTTGCGTATTGTAAACTGTTTTCAATAACACACTTGCAGAATTATGAATGCAGCTCTGGAGTATAATACAGTATGTAGCTATGGATCAGTATAAGATAAGCTATAGAATATATTTACAAGGTTTTTCAACTTGTTTTACAACTGAACAACATGGGGGGGAAATATGTGACCAACTAAAATATAATTCAGCCCAGGAGCTGCAGTTACATGACTGAAGGGTCAATCATTGCACTTCTCCATAGACTCATACTGCAAGGAATAGGAAGAATGGAGGCAAACATTGTGCTCCTGTCCTGGGATAGTGGTGGACGGCAGCTATGGGGGGGCTTATTTTTACGTCTCCCATACTGTATACAGACCGATCTCTACAATATTTAATACATGTGAATTTTAAGTGATATAACAGTGTATGGAGTTTGCATTAAATGTCCTTGTACAATGTCCTTGGAAAGGCTTTATTATCCTCATCATTATGCTGCTTTACTAAGAACCGAAGAACAGATTATTCATCATAGAATAATATGATATCAATGAGATAACTGTGTGAACTGGAAAACATGACAATACTTGGCGTCCAAATGGATTCTCATTACGACAATATAAGTCGAAGTGCAAAAAAATATTACTATAGGAAGCGAGTAGGTGGAAAGTGGAAAAATGCATCTTTACTAAGACATAAATTGTATCTATGATGGTCGTTCATTTCCTTATCACATCCGCAGATTAATCATCTGTATTTACCTAAGAATAGAAAGGATAAATACTCTGTCCTTTCCTCATTAGGAAACATATGGACAATCAGTGTGCATACAATTAAAGGGGTCTTCTGGGAACTTTAGAATAGATAATGTTGGCTTAGTTGGGGTCTGATTAATAGATTGTGCATCATTTAAAGGGGACACAACACTCTAGTCAGGACCCTGGCCCCTCCATTGGGTACATCAGGGCATAAATCCCCACCCCAACTACTTGGCACCACCACCAAATGCCAGGACCACCTACATTTACTTGGGATTTGCCTAACTTTTGCTCTTTGGTTCCTGAGACTCACTTAGTCAAAATCTGGACTATAGGTACAGTAGTAAAGAGTCCTAACTAAAAAGTAGCGGAACCTTCAAAAACATTGAAAAGGTTGTCAGTTTTGATGGGTGGAGATTTGTGTCCACTGAACGCCAAGACAAAGGCACAGAAGTGCTCAGCGAGCAGACGGAGGGCACTTAAGACATGCTCATGGAATATAGGCTAGTCTTCAGCTCGCCTTGCCTATCCAAGCTTTGCTTCTGTATTTCAGTATTGTACTGTTTTCAGCACCTTGATCCTTACTGATCAGAACGTCTGTCATATTAGGCTATATGCACATGTATTTTTTAGGCTTTTTTTTTGGAGTGAATCCACTTAAAGAGGTTGTCCTCTATTTAAACATTGATGATCAATCCTTAGGTGAGGTCATCAATGTCTGATGGGCCGGAGTCCGACACCTGGCATGCCCACCAATCAGAAGTTCTAGATACCAGCAGCAGGTGGCTGTAAATGCTCAGTTTCGGAGTTGCTCCGTCATCTGATAGTGGCCGCGGCAGGGTAATGTACATATGCCCCTATTGCTTTGAATATGAGGCAGATGTGCAGTTCCCACCCGCAGCCACTATCAGAAGATGGGAAAAAAAGTTTTTTTTTTTATCAGCTTGTGGAGCGCTAAATGAATCACAAGCAGAGCATCAAATAAAATCAGACCTTTATTGGCCCCTTGTGTTGCCACAAGTTCGGCAGGAGCTGCTCTAGTGGATCGCAATACCTAACAAGCTGAAGGACCTCTGGTCTCTGTGGCAACCGCCTGGTGGATTCAAGGACCTGCGGTGACGTAATTCCAGCAGTAGCGGTCACGTGACGCGGAACCCGGAAGTATCACGCTGAGGAGCCGCAGGACCGATACAGGAGGACACCGTCACCCGGGCACCGCAACCAGAGGACATAAGTTCAATAGGAGGCTTTATCCGGGGTTGTGCGGGGGCGTACAACCCCCCAAGATGAGCGACCTAGCAGCCCCCATCTAATTCTTATTTCTGGAAGGTCTTTCACAGTGAGCGCTCTCTTGTCTTTTTTCTGTCTACTATCAGAAGATGGAGCAACTCCAAAAGTCAGCATTTTCAGCCACCTGCTGCAACCACTGGCGCCAAGTACAGCTGATCAGAGGGGGTGCTGGGTGTTGGACTCTGGCCAGTCAGACATTGATGACGTCTCCCAAAGATTGGTCATCGATGTTTAAGTAGTGGACTATCTCTTTGTGATGTCCGTCCGAGGCAACATGCACAAAATGGGTTTCTCAGACAGACTAGGCACAACCCGCTCTGTTAGGCAGAACCAAGAGAAACCCTGACAGCCTTTAACCTCTATACTGGGATCTGGATTTACAACCGGGTACAGGAGATCGCTGCCTATGGAAGGGCAGAAGTCCAGAGAAAGGAAAGTCGTTAAGTAGGGTCAAAGCCGGGAGGTCAAGAAAAGGACAAAATAAGGATCCGATAGAGTAGTCAGAGAGGTGAGTCAAAATCGAGGTGGCAGCCAAGTACAAAATCGTGAGGCAGGAGAAATGTCCGATAAACAGGCTGAGGTAACATAGGAAAAACACCAATACCAGATTGGAGACTAGCCTGGGGAACCAAAAGGTATTTCTGGCAGCTTCCAGCAGAAGGCTGAAGGTATTAGTAGGGTGTGGTGCTTTCCAATAGGGTGAAGCTAGGAGTTAATTACTTCAGTTGAACAGCACATTCCCACTCTGTTAGAGTACAGACACTCTAACCTTAGTGGATGGATAGAGCCTGCACTCACCAGTTTCTGGGTCTGACCTCTCCTCTATCACCAATATGACCTACAGGGTGTGTACAGCAGTGCCTAGTGATAGAATTAGATGTCGATGGCATAGACTCTGGTGGCGATGTGACATTCTTTAAATAAAAAAAATGCAATGAAATCGCTCAAAAATGCTTTAAAGATATTTCCTATTTATTTTTATTGTAAAACCATTTTGCATTTCATATGTTCATAAGCTTTGAACATTTTTTTCTGTTTATGCTTTGAAAAATGCCTAAAAGATGTGTACCGAGAGACAGAAAAAGAAAAGGAGAGGATAAAAGATATAGCGGTCTCTGGAGCACTGAGAACAAGGGGGGAAAAAGTTTTATTGTTATACACAAACCTTTTTATTAGTGCTCATGACGCACACCAGGGGCCAGGGTTACTCCCGGTTTAGACAGGCGATTCTTCTCCTTCCTTGTCACGGGTGGACCGCGCCTGCCGGTAGTGGGGCCCGGTGTAGTGCAGATCAAAATTTAGGACGTCTTACGGGAACAGATTAAAGGGGGGTTTAATTTGTTTTCTTCGTGACGCCACCTATGAGTAGATTCGGTAAGGGCTACCGACGCTGCGGAACCTCCCGGGGTGATGGACAGCAGCAAGATGTTACGCTCCCCACAGGCTGAGCGGTGATCCCCGGGGGCTGGAGCTGCTCAAGATGTTGTGCGGCAGCTGCGGTTACCTTTAGTTCATGACGGACAGTTCATAAGGAGACACGGACACAGATAGTCTCTGCAACGGTTCTTTACTGTAACCAGCAGGCAGTACATGGCTTACAGTGGTTGAGTAGAAGACCGGGTGGACTCAGCAGTGATAGTGCTCCTCAGAGATCCGCAGTGTACCTCCTTTCTACCTCCTTAGCTTCTCTTGCCAGCGTCGCCCAGGAATACCAGATCGGGTACGGGGAGGCTGCTTCAATGCCCTATCCATGGTGTACGTTCTGGATTCTTTGGGGAGCCTTGGGTCCCTCAGTGGGTACACCGCTGGTTAGACGACTGGAAACTGGCTGGTGGTGGGGTGCTCCTATAAAGCTGCTCCTCCACGGGGCTGGTTCGCGTGGCAGAGGTGAACTGCTGCCAGCTTCGGTACCAGTGAACCGGCTGTGAGTTGTGGGCACGGGAGTCTTTTGGGAACCCGTGTAGATATGCCCATTCCCGGTGGTTAAGGCCTCAGGTGCTGACACCCGACCGGTGACGGCCCAGGGGCCCGCACGGGGTGCGGAGCCCCCGCTCCTCTCCAAGTTCTGTGTTCTAGGCTCTAGATCCTTGGCTCGACTTTGTTCCAACTCTCTAGATTATTGTGTGTTCTATTTCACTACCCTAACACTCCACCCACCAGGACCTATGATTGGTCCCCTGTTCTAGGTGTTGTATGTTGGGTTGGATCTCAGAGTTAACTATTGCACTGCTTTGTCAAGAGAATATTGCGGCTGCAATACTCCCTTGTGACGCACTCGTTGCGGGGCGCCACACTCCCCCTTGGTTAAATCAGCTTGTCCCCAAGCGTCAAACTACTCACATTACAGAGGTTTTTACATTTTTATACATATATGACACACTTTTATTAAAATAGAAAAACAGGTAAAGATATGCTTTGGTGATATAAGCAAAGAAACAGGTAATCACATTGCGCGGACTCGGCGGGCGGTTGGCTGTACTTTAACTAGAGTCCAGGCTGTAGCCGCGAGATCACACGGTTAGTGATTAACGGTAACAGAGTCATTGATGAAGTTCAAGTTTTAAAGTCACTGGCTCTGAGGGTGATGGCGCACCCGGATAGCGAACCACCCATCTGCACAAGCATAGCGCTCGTAGGTGATTATATCGCCCCGGTATAGGTCGCAATCGGGATGTCCTCTTGGCAAGTTTGACTCAACGTCCCGGCGCCCCACAAACACCTCCTCATTCAAACCACCTCCCAAGCGAACCCCCACCCGGTATTTAAGTTAAAGGTGGAAATTCTACCTTCACGGCGGAGTTCATCAGGCAGCGGCGGCTGGCGGCGAGCCTCGGCACGGGCCTCCATGTTGGCGCGTTCTCGGGCTTGCCACTCCTCTCGTCGTCTCTGGCGTATATCTCCGTCGTTACGGCTCGGGGTGTAAAGATGAGTAATGGAGCTGGTGGTTTGGCGGGAAGCTTGAACTTGGCGGGCTGTCTGTATCGGAACCCGGTGGAACGGCACAGGGGAAGGTGTCGGCAGTGCACCCGACCAGTGTACCCGAGCTGTGTGCCCGGAAGGAAGTTCTTTGTTGTCTCCCCAAGCGAACCCGGTGTCGAAATCCTCAGCGGTGCTGTGGGTCTCGTCGTCATCCTCTCCGACCTCTTCCTCGATGATCACATCAGGCTGCTCGTTGATGAAAGACGTTAAAGCTTGTTCCGTTGTACAACAGGGCGGTGGTGCTGCGGATCCTTCCGTAGGGACGTCCTGCAGGGCTTCCAGGCTGCCTGCCTCTTCATCTGTTTCCGCAGGTAAAGGTGTTTCAATCCCGGTTACCAGGTAGGCCTCTGCAATGGCAAGGGAAGCCTCCGGTACGGGGACAAAACAGGCGACTGTCTCTGTAGTGGTGAAACATGTCGCGGGTTCCTCAGTGGGAACCTGGTAGAGATCTAATTCTTCCATGGAGCGTGTTATGAGCTCCGGCTCAAGAACGGAATCGGTTGCGATATTGGTCGCTGGAACGGGTCGAGTTGCGGCCTCCACCGGAATGACACAGTCTATTGGCTCAGGTGACGGAGCAGGACAGGTGGTAGGCGAGGGTGAGGCGGTCGAGAAGCTGGTGACGTCGTCGGGGCTTGGAGAAGCTGTACCCGGTCGGCTCTGCTGCATCGCATGGTGTAGTCGTCTGCCTAGGGTCGCGCTCCAGCTACGGATCGTCCATTCCACTGTCTCTAGTAACCGCACCCGGAGGTCTTGTAGAGCCTCTAGCCAGAAGTCGGGGCTGCCATTTATGGTAAGGGCAGGATCCGGACCCGGTTGGCTTATGGCTGCTCTGGCCTCCGCCTCGACCTCCCGCATCAGGTCTTGGAGTCTCATGCTGGCCATTCTTCTTTGGAGGGAAACCACACCCGATCAACCGGTAAGACGTTCTGGTTGAGCTGGTCAAGAATTCCGTCTGTGTGTCTATGTATGACACTCCCATCTCCTCTGGGCTTTTGTAGTCCAATCGTGGGAAAAGTCTTTGGGGTCCGCCCCATGGTTGATTCGAGCAATCAGGGCGGACAAAGAGTTTGGCGCCTTTTGTCTTTGGCCCTCCCACGGTGAGGGGGGGGTTGACTCACTCCTGGGCTTCACGTGGCGGCTTCTTGTGGCGGGAACGCCATCTTGGGCGCCATCTTGACCCAATGGTGTAAAGGCGGGAAAGTTCTTTTTAGGACGAACAAAGTCCAATTGTGGACAATAAAGTCCATTTTAAGCACAATATACCCGTTGGGTAACGGGCCTGCTCGTATCCTGTTCGTGACGCCATTTTCTGACGCACACCAGGGGCCAGGGTTACTCCCGGTTTAGACAGGCGATTCTTCTCCTTCCTTGTCACGGGTGGACCGCGCCTGCCGGTAGTGGGGCCCGGTGTAGTGCAGATCAAAATTTAGGACGTCTTACGGGAACAGATTAAAGGGGGGTTTAATTTGTTTTCTTCGTGACGCCACCTATGAGTAGATTCGGTAAGGGCTACCGACGCTGCGGAACCTCCCGGGGTGATGGACAGCAGCAAGATGTTACGCTCCCCACAGGCTGAGCGGTGATCCCGGGGGCTGGAGCTGCTCAAAATGTTGTGCGGCAGCTGCGGTTACCTTTAGTTCATGACGGACAGTTCATAAGGAGACACGGACACAGATAGTCTCTGCAACGGTTCTTTACTGTAACCAGCAGGCAGTACATGGCTTACAGTGGTTGAGTAGAAGACCGGGTGGACTCAGCAGTGATAGTGCTCCTCAGAGATCCGCAGTGTACCTCCTTTCTACCTCCTTAGCTTCTCTTGCCAGCGTCGCCCAGGAATACCAGATCGGGTACGGGGAGGCTGCTTTAATGCCCTATCCATGATGTACGTTCTGGATTCTTTGGGGAGCCTTGGGTCCCTCAGTGGGTACACCGCTGGTTAGACGACTGGAAACTGGCTGGTGGTGGGGTGCTCCTATAAAGCTGCTCCTCCACGGGGCTGGTTCGCGTGGCAGAGGTGAACTGCTGCCAGCTTCGGTACCAGTGAACCGGCTGTGAGTTGTGGGCACGGGAGTCTTTTGGGAACCCGTGTAGATATGCCCATTCCCGGTGGTTAAGGCCTCAGGTGCTGACACCCGACGGTGACGGCCCAGGGGCCCGCACGGGGTGCGGAGCCCCCGCTCCTCTCCAAGTTCTGTGTTCTAGGCTCTAGATCCTTGGCTCGACTTTGTTCCAACTCTCTAGATTATTGTGTGTTCTATTTCACTACCCTAACACTCCACCCACCAGGACCTATGATTGGTCCCCTGTTCTAGGTGTTGTATGTTGGGTTGGATCTCAGAGTTAACTATTGCACTGCTTTGTCAAGAGAATATTGCGGCTGCAATACTCCCTTGTGACGCACTCGTTGCGGGGCGCCACACTCAGAACGCCACAACATGTTTTGACAGCTATGGTGCTGTCTTCCTCAGGTGAGGACCTGTGATAATGCAATAGATCACTTGACCCGAATGAGCACGTGACCGGACCGTGTGATCCACAATCAAGAAGCGCTCTGCTCACAGCGGCGGTGCCTGGACCTTTCGGCAAGCTTCCCTGAATCCACGCTTATACCGGGGTTGTGCAAGGGTGCACAACCCCTTAAGGTGAGTGGGCATTACACTCCCACATCATCTACCCACTAGACCATCGGGTTCTACTCATGGGTGCTTTCTTTTTATTTACAAAAAGAAAATGGTCTCCTAAGACAAGAATGGTAGATGGGCTCTCTGGAATCCAATAATTTATAATGCAAAATTTCACTGATTTGGAGGAGGAACTGGGCCTCCTTATCTCATAGACCCCTGTGCAGTTGCACTGGTTGCACCAATAGTATGTCTGCCCCTAAGATGTTTCACAATTGCTAGATGCTGTATATAAAATATCTGGAGACCTGGCCATTGATTACACTCATTTATCTGGTCTAGTCCTTGGTAAATGTATCATTATGGACAGCGGTTTGTGAGTATTGATCAGTACAGCACATTTATTATGGACACTTATCTGTAAATGCTTAATGCTGTAATAATCTTTGGAAGACGTACACAATAAATTGTCCAACAAGAGTTTATTGTCCATCTATACTGAGCCTTCCTCTGTTAGTAAGATTTCATGATATGAGTGCTAGACACTAAGTTCACATGTCCAGTAATCATCCATGAAAACGGATCCCGCACAATCTGTTCTGTAAACACAACTTTTTTTGCGGGATCTGTTTTTTTTAAAAAATTTGAGTCTATGGAGAACGGATCCGGTAACTGATGGGTGCACAGACAGTAAAGTACTGCAAATTTAACAAAAGACTGACTGGCACACCTACTGTAGCAATGTGTACTGACTACAAAAGTTATTGCTCTGTACACTAAGAATCAAATAAGGATACTATGGCCATGCATTATTGCAGTGAGAACATTAGAAAAAAAAAAGAAAACATACATTTTGTTTACTGCAAAATGGAACAGAGAAAATATGATGAAGCATTACTGCTGTAGATATACTTGAATCAAGGAGACGCTTAGCTTATGTATTGGCCAGTGCATATGAGCCCAATAACCACGACGAGGTGCATCTTCTGATGGAATCACCTTCCTTTATAGCCAGGATCCTATCTGCCCACACAATTAGGTTTTTAATCACACATAGAGGCATTTCGGGTTAGGGTCCTTTTTTGTAGTCCTGTTATTTTTCTGCTAGCACCAGTACACATTCCTTGGTATGCCAGTCAGTCTTTTGTTTAATTTCTCAGGGTTCTGCCTGACAGGGCGCCTTGTTTTTAGTTTTCCAAGATTCCCCATCTTACCTGAAACCTTAGATGGACGTCACATATATACTTTCTTTTGGTGTTGCAGGGGTTAAGAACGCTTTCCTTTTTGTTTGTTCTTTATAGCATAATCTCAGGTGTAGTTTTGGTAACCACTCCCCTCCCCTAAAAAGAGTTCTGGAGTTTATCCTTCTTGTGTTCATTTTCCCTGTCCATCTCCCTTTCCCTGTGTTGCATTATAGTAGAGGTGAGACTAGTGCACTCGCTGGCCTGTGCACTACCCAAGGTGAGATCAGGGTGAGGAGGGCATAGGTATGTTATGGCAACAGGAGGAAGGACCCGTATAGGGATGTTAGCGAGCGCAGTGTCCAGCCTCAAGTTATTGGCAGGAGATGACCCCTCTCCTTATTACCAGGGCCTTTCTTCTGTACCATCCCTGTTGTCTTCCCCATGTTTCACAATACGCTAAGCATCCACACGCCGTGGCGAGACACAATTCTTGTCATTGGCCTACTCGGTCCATATCTGGCCATATAGTATTGGACCTTTTACTTTATATACATAATTGATATCACTTTCAATCTTTAAAACCCTATAGTTTAGGATTAGAAAAGATAGCTATCACCCTCCAAGAACAGTGCCACAGCAGTCCACAGGTTGTGTGGGGTATTTCAGCTTGGTAAAAATTACAAAGTACATTTATTTTTTTATACATTTTTTACAATTAATAAGTATCACGTACTGTCTACAATGATTTATATATTCTTTGCTGCACCAAGACTTCCGCTCCTTATTTTGTATATTCCTGATAATAAGAAAGTGCAGTTTGCATTCCCCTCGTCTCGCTCGGTTCATTTCATACCCAGGGCTCCAGGCCATATAATTAGGAGAAGGGAACATGGATACAATGGCGCACAGTACGCAGGCGGCAGCTCCACACACATATAAGGAATTACATTTTGTTTTGCCACATTATTACTTATCAATAATAAATGTGTCTGTATCGCTGAGGCGTTCCTGTTTCCTGCACAGCTTAGAGATGGTAATTTCATATATAACATCCAGATCCTGACAGCCGGTTATAGTCGTCTGTCCTTTCCTATCTGATCAGGACCTCACACACCCCAAAGGGATGTACAGGGACTTCAGTGCACGGTAAAAACTCTATCCTGCCTGTCAGGAGGAGCTCAGACGGTTATATCTGCAGACAGGGTCAGACAAAGAGGAGAATGCAAGGTGATGACATCCTAGGATGGAAAAATAATGAATAAGCTCCAATACAAAGTCTGTAAGAGGAGGACCACCCATCTACCATGGACCAGTCAGAACTCTGGTGGTAAAGGGCTCTTAGGATATACCTCCCTAGGCTTGTCCCTGTCCCCAAAATTACCCCTGAAGCTGGGGATGCCTGGATCTAATACCTTGCTAAGCTCCTGGATATGAATCCCCTAGATGTGACCTATCCTACCCAGAAGTATGAGGAAACCCACAGGTATCTCAGGCAAGGCAGCAGATATGAAAGGGCTCCAAGATCTTCTACAGATAAAAGAGTTGTTGCTAAAGGAACACCTCTGCTTAACAGAAATTAGCTCCAACACCTTTGTCAGAATATAAATTCTATGTCTGGCATTGAGAGAAGCCAGGGATGGGTAGATATAGCAGAAGGGAGAGATAATCACAAGATGCAGCTGGAATGAAGGCTAGGAGAATTCAAAGCCAGCAGTGAAAGGGTCCTCAACCCCTTTCAGCATAGAAGGGAAAGTTCAAGACAACAGTCAACTGAGCTCTGCAGAAGGCCTGCAACCAAATAAACAATTAGACCTCATAACCCCAGGTCCCCCAGAGGTGACATCAGGACATGGCACACTCATGACAAGTAGCCTACCAAACACAGTATGATGCCTCCATAGTCTTGCCACACAGTATCATGGCCCCACATTGGCCCACGACACACATCATGATGCCCCTTACATTGCCCCCTACAGAGTATGGTTCCCTAACAGTACATTCCCCCATGCAAAATATGATGCCCACAGTGTCCCATCACACACAGTATGATGCCCCAACATTGTCCACCACAAACAGTATGATGCCCCCACATTGCCCCCCAAACATAGTATGATGCCTCCACATTGCCCACCAAACATAGTATACCTCCACATTGCCCTCCAAACACATTATGATGCCCCTACATTGCCCACCACACACAATATCATGCCCCACATTGCTCATTACACAGTATGATGCCCCAACATTGTCCACCACAAACAGTATGATGCCCCACATGGCCCCCAAATACAGTATGAAGCCCCCACATTTCCCACTACACACAGCATGATGCTCCCACATTACCCACCACACACAGTATGATGTCCCCACATTGCCCACTACGCACAGAATGATGAACCTACATTGTCCATCACACACAGTTTATGCACCCACATTGCTCACCACACATAGTATTATGCCCCACATTGCCCATCACATACAGTATGATGTCCTCACATTGCCCATTACATACATTATATTGTCCACATTGACCACACACAGTATGATTCCCCCACAGTACATTCCCCCACTCACAGTATGAGGTCCTCACAGTACATACTCCACACACAGTATGATGTCCTCACAGAACATTCCCCCACACAGTATGAGGTCCTCACAGTACATACTCCACACACAGTATGATGTCCTCACAGAACATTCCCCCCACGCACAGTATGATGTCCTCACAGTACATTCCCCACACACAGTATGATGTCCTCACAGTACATTCTCCACACACAGTATGATGTCCTCACAGAACATTCCCCCCACGCACAGTATGATATCCTCACAGTACATTCCCCCATACACAGTATGATGTCCTCACAGTACATTCCCCACACACAGTATGATTCCCCCACAGTACATTCCCCCCACTCACAGTATGAGGTCCTCATAGTACATTCTCCACACACAGTATGATGTCCTCACAGTACATTCCCCCCACGCACAGTATGATATCTTCACAGTACATTCCCCCACACACAGTATGATGTCCTCACAGTACATTCCCCCACACACAGTATGATATCCTCACAGTACATTCCCCCCATACACAGTATGATGTCCTCACAGTACATTCCCCCACACAGTATGATGTCTCCACAGTACATTCCCCCATTCACAGTATGAGGTCCTCAAAGTACATTCCCCCCACACACAGTACAATGTTCCCACAGTACATTCCCCCCACACACTATGATGTGTCCCCACAGTACATTCCCCCCACACAGTATGATGTCCTCACAGTACATTCCCCCTAAACAACAGTATGATGTCCTCACAGTACATTCTCCCCTACACTCAGTATATGATGTTCCCCACAGTACATTCCCCCCACACACAGTATGATGTCCTCACAGTACATTCCCCCTACACACAGTATGATGTCCTCACAGTACATTATCCCCTACACTCAGTATGAATGTACCCCACAGTACATTCACCCACACACAGTATGATATCCTCACAGTACATTCCCCCACACACAGTATGATGTCCTCACAGTACATTCTCCCCTACACTCAGTATGATGTCCTCACAGTACATTCCCCCACACACAGTATGATATCCTCACAGTACATTCCCCCACACACAGTATGATGTCCTCACAGTACATTCCCCCATACACAGTATGATGTCTCCACAGTACATTCCCTCCATACACAGTATAATGTCCTCACAGTACATTCCCCCACACACAGTATGATGTCCCACAGTACATTCCCCCACACACAGTATGATGTCCTCACAGTATATTCCCCCACACACACTATGATGTCCTCACAGTACATTCCCCCCACGCACAGTATGATGTCCTTACAGTACATTCCCCCACACACAGTATGGTGTCCTCACAGTACATTCCTCCACACACAGTATGATGTTCCCACAGTACATTCCCCCACACACAGTATGATGTCTTCATAGTACATTCCCCCCCACACAGTATGATGTCTTCATAGTACATTCCCCCACACAGTATGATGTCTTCATAGTACATTCCCCCCAGTATGATGTCTCCACGGTTTAAATCAGGGGTGGCTAATGTCCGTGCCGCGGGCAATATCTGGCCCGCAGAGTCATCTAGTGAGGCCCGCGGCTGCTCTACCCGTTTATTGACGGCGGGTCTTTTCATTCTTAACAGGTGCACGGCTGAGCGATGTTCTGCACTAGTGTCAGGTCTGGGTATTCTGTGGGATGAGTTGATGTGCATCGCTCCCTCGCTCCCCTGAAACAGTCAATTATGAACTCAGTTCCTGCTGGCATTCCATTGGGCCAGTGGTTGCAGTCCAAATTCCTCTCACCTCTAGGTCAGTGGGCTGGTAGAAAAAGAAAAACCTATCTGTTCTCAACTACTAAAATAACTTCCTGGCTGCAGGGGTGAGGAATATGTTGGCAGCAAGGAGATAAGAAAAAAGCAGATGCATCCACCAACACATCCAAGACAGGGAGGTACAGGTCTGGATGTATTTCTGGATACATCTACTTTTTGATCAGGCTGTGTCTGTCACCCATTTGCTGTATACCTCAGTCTCTGTGTGCTCCCTCCAATGCTGTATATGCAGCCCAATGATGTATATACCCTCCAGAGCTGTCTCTACCCCCTAGTGCTGTATATACCCCCAGCCCATCCTATGCTGTATATGCCCCCAGCCCCTCCTGTGCTGTATATGCCCCCAGCCCCTCCTGTGCTGTATATGACCCCAGCCCCTCCTGTGCTGTATATGCCCCCAGCCCCTCCTGTGATCCCAGCCACACCAGTGATGTACCTCCTGTGATCCCAGCCACACCAGTGATCTAAAATGCCCCAGCGCCTCCCGTGATGTATATGCTGGCCAGCGCTGTATATGCCCCTAGGCCTCCCCAGTAATTTATGTGCACCAGCCTCCCAAGTGTAGCATATGCCCCCTGGCCTCCTGTGATGTATATGCCTCAGCGCCTCCTTTGATGAATATGCCACAGCGCCTCCTGTGATGAATAAGCCACAGCGACTTCTGTGATGAATATGCCACAGCGCCTTCTGTGATGAATATGTGTGGCGCCCCTGCGTCCAGGAGGCCACAGAAGGGTACTGCAGCCAGGCAGTTAGGACATGGTAAAACACTACACCCTCACAGCCCACATCCCCACGCATAGAAAGGGTTCACATCCAGCTCTGAGGTCAGACACTATATGAGACCAGAAGGAGTGGTGGATGAGGAGTGGGTTGGGCACACCAGAGGTCAGGTGACTGACAGTATATAGAGAGGGGGAGGAGTAAAGGAAGTTAGTAAGCCACGGTGCTGAGATGCAAAGACCAACAGCAACGACCGACAGAGTAGGCTCTAGGAGCTGAGATGCAAAGACACAGTAGGCTGAAGTAGCTGAGATGTAAAGGTTGACAGAGAACACACGTCCTGGAAGAGCCTAAGCTGAGGAGTGCAGACCCGTACTGAGCCAATGCGAGCCAGATGGGGGGGAAAGCCCGTCCAAGATGCTGAAACCACCAGGAGTGTGACAGACAGAGAAGGGACGGTGTAACCCGTGCCCTAGACAGCAGCTGAAGCTACTAACAGCAGGTGGAGAAGCCCTCCTAGATACCGAAGGAAACAGAGGAAGGAGCCTGGCAGAGCCTCATGCTGGAGGACTGTTGCAGGCTGGGCTAGAGCAGAGTGTCAGCTCTGAAGGGGACCGACGATTCACCCGGTATCCCCAGATTCACTGACGGGGAGCTTTAGTTTCAAGCTGGAGTTCCTAACCCAAAGAACAGGCAGCTCAGTGACACACTAGGACTCACAGAAGCCCGAGTCACCGCTATACTGTTCAGCGTCCGCATACACCCGTGTAAGACGGAGAGAGAGAGTAATAGCCCGGAAAGGCACACTTAAAGACTGTGTGAGGGGTCACAAGGAGAGAGGAGCCTGGCTGCAGGAGGAAAAGGGAACCCGGAAAGGGAGAATGCAACCGAATGTTAAGAGCTGTGTAGAGAACAGTAAATGACTTGTAAGCTGACTGAAAGAACTAAGTAAAGCCTTGGAAACCCTGCATTGCCTCTTGCCTGCTTCCATCTGCAGACCCTTTCTCCCATACAGGCTTGCACCAAGAAGACTTCAACCTGCAGAGCCACAGCCTGTCAGTAGCAGTACAGGAGGAGAGATCCCTGCAGCCTGCAAGTAAGTGTGCTCCAGCAACACACACACATCAATAGACTTTACCCTTTACTGCCCCGGGGGATACAGTTCCCCCCACTGGAACTATACCACCTCCGCTGCCCTCACATCACCCCCGGAGGTTCTGCAGCAGCGGCGGCCCCATCACTGGCCGCATCAAGTGGGTGGCGTCACCCGTGACAATAGCCCTTGTAAATATTCCCCTTTTATTGTGCTGAGCCAGGGACACGGTCCGGACCAGGCCACCAGTGACATCCCCAGCAGCAGATCGGTCCGGTACCGAGTACCCCACGTCCCTTGGGGCTCCACATATGCTGCAGCACCTCCTGTGATGAATATGCTGCAGCACCTCCTGTGATGAATATGCTGCAGCGCCTCCTGTGATGTATATGCCCCAGCCCCTCCTGTGATGAATATGCCGCAGCCCCTCCTGTGATGAATATGCCGCAGCGCTTCCTGTGATGAATATGCCACAGTCCCTTTTGTGATGTATATGCCCCAGCCCCTACTGTGATGTATATGCCCCAGCTCCTCCTGAGATGAATATGCCACAGAGTTTCCTGTGATGTATATGTCGCAGCCCCTCCTGTGATGTATGTCGCAGCCCCTCCTGTGATGTATATGCCGCAGCCCCTCCTGTGATGAATATGCTGTAGCACCTCCTGTGATGAATATGCTGCAGCACCTCCTGTGATGAATATGCTGCAGCGCCTCCTGTGATGTATGTGCCGCAGCACCTTCTGTGATGAATATGCTGCAGCACCTCCTGTGATGAATATGCTGCAGCGCCTCCTGTGATGTATGTGCCGCAGCACCTTCTGTGATGAATATGCTGCAGCACCTCCTGTGATGAATATGCTGCAGCGCCTCCTGTGATGTATATGCCGTAGCACCTTCTGTGATGAATATGCTGCAGCACCTCCTGTGATGAATATGCTGCAGCGCCTCCTGTGATGTATGTGCCGCAGCACCTTCTGTGATGAATATGCTGCAGCACCTCCTGTGATGAATATGCTGCAGCGCCTCCTGTGATGTATATGCCGTAGCACCTTCTGTGATGAATATGCTGCAGCACCTCCTGTGATGAATATGCCGCAGCGCCTCCTGTGATGTATATGACCCAGCCCCTCCTGTGATGAATATGCCACAGCGCCTTCTGCGATGTATGTGTTGCGGCCCCTCCTGTGATGTACATGCCCCATGTCTCAAGTGATGTTTATCCAGCAGTCCCAGTGTCTCCTATGTGATGTATATACAGCAGTCCCAGCGTCTGCTGTATGATCTATGTGATTTACAAAAATTATCACATAGTTGAATGCTCTCCAGGCCGACTCAAACCTGGAAAAGCAGCTGTGAGTAGCAACAAGATCAATATCATCGAGAGCCACAGCCTTGCCATGAAGGTTGGTAGAAATCTTCAAATGGCCCCCGGGAGGAAACATGTTCCCCACTCCTGGTTTAAATATAATAGCAGCAAAAATGCAACATGTAAACATAACCTTACATATTTGTACACTTATAGGAAAGTACAAGACTGAGCAAGGAGTTATAAAAACAACAGTTTGGCCCATAGTGACGATTGGGTTGGCCGATTTCTAGTACCAAATGGGTAAAAGTGTCAGGCAGATGACGGTCTCAATACAAATCTATTCCTTTACCAATAATCTTTCATGTATGTATGGCACTGAACTGGAATATGGAGACGAGTTTCTGACTTCCTTCTCACTTCTCAGACCAATTTTCTTCTCTTTTGTACTAATATGGAGTTACTTCTCTATAATGTTAGTAAAATGCATTACGGATTACCAGTCCTTCCATTTTATTTTGTCGTTTAGCACCACGTGTGATTGGCATGATCTCATTACGGACTGCTAGAAGACCAAAACCTTAATGTTTCAGCAGTATATTAGTGACCCCCTGACTGCGCTTTTCATGTCTTCCTTAATCCAGTGCTAGATAAAGTATAGCTCCTAACTAAACACCATGTAATTGCAATGTTCCTGGTTTGTTTTTCTTTGGTTCTCAAAGGAGACATCAATTAACATTCGCTTAATGAGCCCCTGTAGTGATTTCCCTTCAATGTGTCAGCCTGTTATTACCGGACACCACCGGGAGACATGCCTGATGCCTGATCTGCTCAATTGTGCCATGGTGTAAACTGACTGCCCTAAAATATGAGATCTGCCTAACAAAGAAACCAGAATAAACGCCGTGACGCCATAGTATAAAATATAAAGTATTCAGAAAGCCAATGTCATCCCAAAGTATTTGCCATATACGTTGCACTGGGGTTTAAAAGTAGAGAAGACTCCCTTTATTTTTACTTTATTCTCTATCCCATGGGTGGTGTGGACCTAAATAACTCTTACTACCCCACAAGTGCCGGAAAATTAGCAGAAAAGTTGGTGGTTTTAAAGAGAACCTGTCATTTGCCATAAATAGTTATTTTTACTATCTAGTGTAAATGTCGCTGTTCTCCTGAATCTGGCGTTGTTTTTCTTTCCCTCCTGAAATATCCCTGTATATACATTTAGTTTTTATAAGCAACTGGGCATGGTCTTTAAGAATATGCCCGCCAAGGGGGTTGAGAACCACACCCAGTTGGCTAACAACATTACATTTACATACAGGGAAGAGGAGGCCATATCTCAGGAATGGAGAGGAGGAGGAAGAAAAGAAAACAACACCGGATAAAGGAGAACAGTGACATTTACACCAGGTGAAAAACAAGACATTTATGGCAAGTGACAGGCCCTTTTTTAAGCATGGGCAACCATGGCCCTGTGTATGTGTCAGGTTCTGGGTGTGAACCCACAGTACTGACTGTAGAATGGAAAGGCAGCTGCTCGCTGGAGGCCACATGTAGGTCAGGGCTGAATGCCAAGAGATAGCAGGAAGCAGAGTCCATTCAGCAGACAAGGCAGAGTCAGTGCAACAGGCAGGAGTCGGTACTGTCAACAGGCAGGAGTTGGTACTGTCAACAGGCAGGAGTCGGTACTGTCAACAGGCAGGAGTCGGTGCTGTCAACAGGCAGGAGTCGGTACTGTCAACAGGCAGGAGTTGGTACTGTCAACAGGCAGGAGTCGGTACTGTCAACAGGCAGGGCAGAGTCAGTGCAACAGGCAGGAGTTGGTACTGTCAACAGGCAGGAGTCGGTGCTGTCAACAGGCAGGAGTCGGTACTGTCAACAGGGAGG
The DNA here is from genome assembly GCA_033576535.1 of Allobates femoralis. NCBI lineage: Eukaryota > Metazoa > Chordata > Amphibia > Anura > Aromobatidae > Allobates > Allobates femoralis. Next base: position 101,202,932 of record JARQOC010000010.1, on the reverse strand, counting down.
AGTCGGTACTGTCAACAGGCAGGAGTCAGTACTGTCAACAGGCAGGGCGGAGTTGGTGCAACAGGCAGGAGTCGGTACTGTCGACAGGCAGGGCGGAGTCAGTGCAATAGGCAGGAGTCGGTACTGTCGACAGGCAGGGCGGAGTCGATGCAACAGGCAGGAGTCAATACTGTCGACAGGCAGGGCAGAGTCAGTGCAACAGGCAGGAGTCGGTACTGTCGACGGGCAGGGTGGAGTCAGTGCAACAGGCAGTACTGTCCACAGGCAGGGTGGAGCGCACACGTTTTTGGTGCCCAAGCAGCGTCGCCATCCCCCATTTACATGGGGCGACACCTCTGGCGATGCACCGACGATCTGACAGGCGGCTTCGCCACCGGGGCGTCTCGAAACCCCTGCGGCGATGCAGTACAATGGGAGCCTATGGCTCCCATGGCCTGTCGGATTGCCATTGGCCGTTTACATGGGGCGAAGTGTACACATCGCCCCAGATCGGCCGCCTGGTTTCAGAGCACTGCTCTGAAACCAGGCGACCACTAAAAGGCGTCACCATCGCCTATTTACATTAGGCGATGCAGAGGCGATATCGGTGCCGATAGGCCACGCCCCTGCATCGCCTAAGAAATTGGCGGTGCCGTCGCCACGTGTGACGGTACCCTAAGAGCTCCATGGTTGATAGTTGTGAAGACCCTGGCCTCCAGTGTTGTGCTCCAGAACTGCATTCACTATTAGGTTCAACTGCTGGTTGAGAGGTTAATGTGTGACTCACCTGAACTCCCCTCCCCTTAGTCTTTAAGTAGCCTCTCCTTCCACCAAGTGGTGCTGCTGATAGAGTTTCACTCTATGCCTGGAAGCTGTGCTGTGCTGACCTGTGTGTTTGTGTGGCTGATGTCCTTTCTGTTGGAGTTGCTGTATCCCAGTTCTGTGGAGGGAGGTGAGGGGGGACTAGCGCAGGGCTGGTGGAGGAGTGTTAGGGAGAGGCTGGAGGCCCGAACCTTCTCACCTTTAGAGATACCTTCGGGATCATGGCCATTCAGGGTTCCTAGACTAGGGTCAGACTAGTCTTCCCTGGTCACCCTGCCCATAACTGCCATTCCCTCATCAGCATTTTCACTACACCATTACAGGAACTTGGACACACTAGCAACCTGATTGCTCAGGCACCTCCCTTACTGGGGAAGGTGCCTAAAATACACATTGACTCCTAGCCATAGACTGGGGACACATTAGGGTGCAAACATACCTTCCCTTTAAGAGACAGGAAGCATGTGCCCATGCCCTAAGGATTGTGTCAGGTGGCCTGCAACGACGTGTGCGGGCTCTGGTGCATGGAGACTTGGGATGGAGGAAGTTCCCCAGACAGTGCACGGGAAAGGAGCAGGGAGAGAACACTGATGGCCGGCTGTGGTGGTGGTGACAATATGAGCATTGCTGGAGAGGCAGCTGTGCAGTGTAGGGATGCCGGTGTTACAGTATGCAAGCTAATTTAATGCCACCTGATGGTTGAAGGTCCAGGCACATGAATGCTCATGGCCCCTGGCACAGCACTATTATGGAGGTCTTCAGACTGGAAAATATTCTCCATAATGTCTCATTATATGTCTATTTTCTCTAGGATCTATTCATATACCACATATAAAAGACTATGTTGTCACACTGATGAAGCCATTAACTTACCACCCACCAATGAATACAGATAGTGGATATACTACAGGGTATCTGGTATACAGTTTGTTCCCCTGCAAAGATCCAGGGGTGTGCAGGCAGATCCATGATGTAATCAGCATACTATAGGATCCTATAATGTCCATGGGATGCTGCATCCAATAAAACCTATGACTCTCTTCAGCCGTATCCTTTATATTTTGTTCCATTTCATGCTCCAGTAATAGGCGATTCCTTCCATCTCAGTCCGTGTATTTATTTCGAGGTTAACACCTTAAAGCCGTGGGTTCAGGTCATTGCTATTATGTGGTGAGACTGTAAAGGTGAGAAGGTTGTAGCATATAAATGATATCTGAAATGAAAGACTCACTGATATATCCAGTATACATAATATATCCAGCCGTCTGCCAACCTTATTGAAGCCCCTGTCAATATTGAATGCGCCTTATCATGCATGATGCTTATTCATCATCGCGTCACCTGTTACATATTAATACTATTGTCATCTCAAAAATCATTTATCATCGGGGACTTTTACTTGGGGTAACGGTGAGGACTGACGATAGGTTTCCTTTACAAATGACAGGTAAAATGAAGAATATATCCGGGATTTTCCTATATTGCTTTACACGTAAATAATAATCTATAATGACACATCTGGTTCTTAAATTATAAACCACTTTCTTGAATGGTGTTAAAGAGGATATGTCACCATGTCTTGCCATTTTTTGTGATAACATGAACAAATTAGAAGTTAAAGAGAACCTGTCAGGTGTCCAGTTTTAACCACTATTTTATTCTCGTTGCTCTCCTGAGTATGCCGTTTCCACACTCGAGTAAAGGTCCGGCATGCAGAACAACACTAAAGTCACAATGGAATGGATAGGGAAGGAAGACCCTGATGTTAGGGAGAGGGAAGATGGGTCTCCTCCTTATACTCACCTATATCTGTGCACTGAGCTCCCTAACATCCCTATATGGGTCCTTCCCCCCATTGCCATCATGTGCCTAATCTCTAGCTATCCCACCACTCACCCTGAGTAGTGCATAGGCCGGGGAGTGCAGTAGGTTTCATCACTACAATAATCGGACACAGGGGAAGAAGGACAAACAGAGGAACAAAAAAGATATACTCCAAACTCAACTTTGCAGCAAAGCACCAAGAGTGCAAGCGGCAGCACTTCCGCAACATCAAGAGATTTGCTCCTTTCACAGTGTTCAGCATAAAAATGATTCTACAACCGGCATCAGGTGATGGAACATTTGACTATTTAAGATGGAGGAGAGTGGTCACAAACTGGCTACACCTGAAATAGGAGAAGCAAGGAACTACTGCAAGGAAAGAGTTGTTAACCCTTAATGCACCAAAAGAAAGAAAAAACATTTATAAAACCCGAGATTTACAAGTCAATGAGAAACTCAAATTCCAGACCTGTCTAAGGTGTCCTAAGGACGTGAGTCAATAATTATAGCCGTTTTTTTTTTCTTTATTTAAATCCACCATACCGTTCCAGAGATATGGACCTTTTATCTAGTGCTAACTTTTCTAGTCTCTAGGGTGGTGCTTATAGGATTCTTTGTGGATGTGGATTCTTCACCATATCTTAGGAACTATATGGCAGATTACATAAGTAAATAAATAAAAAAAACATACTCAGGGGAGCAGTGGGAATAAAATAGGCCCAAAAACTAGACACTTTTCATCTGTTGACAGGTCACCCTTAAAGGACTTGTACTGTATTAACACATTGTCACAGGGTAGTAAGGAATAACAGGTAGACTGGGTCTTCTAGACTGACCCTCAGGCTAGGGAGGTGACACGCCCCTCCAGGGCCTTAGGGTACTCGGAACCGGGCGGGACACCCTGGCGGTGTCATTAACAGTTCGGTGAGGGTGGTTCTCCCTCTTAGGGAAGGTCATGTGGCGTGAAGGGTTCATTAGGGAAGGGATGACCAGACTTGGGGATACTTGTTTTTACGTGACACCACCCGCAGGTTGCGGATCTACATGGCCGCTGCTGCACGACAGTTTCCCTGGGGGCCGATGGTAGGGATGCAGCAATGTTGTTAAGCTCTCTACGGGTAGGGCTGACCTCCAGGGCAGCAGAAGGTACCTGAGTGAGTTGGTACTTGTGTTTCTGGTGCTCACTACGCATCAAGAAAGTTCACAGACAGAGCGGGTTGCAGTTTTCAGGTCTTTTACTCACAGTTACTGTGCAACAGTCCACTGAGCACTGGGTTCTTGGAGGCAGGGGTCCAGCTACTCCCGGGAAGGAGGATGACACGTAACCGGTACCCCTTCTCTTTCCTTCCTTGGTCGTCTAACACTGCGCTTGCTTCACCCTCCTGCCTTGCGCTGTGCCACACAGAGCTCTGAGCCAGTAGCTGTGGGTTTTTCTTAGGGTCAATTTGCAGTATCTCCCCTTAACCCTCTCTTTGCCACCTTTTCAGCAGATGTGTGCAGTTGTTGACTGTGTCACCATGGAAGTACCACAGTCTCTGGGTTGCTAGCTGAGCCTTGTCTGTCTTCAACACTAGTCTTTGGGTCTCAGGGCCCCTGTTCTGCAGCCTGGTCCCTCCACTGCCTTGTGCCTGACAATGGATGAAAGCCCCACGGGTGGATTGTTCACTGCCTGTGCCTCTGGGACCCTGTCTTCCTCCTGGAGCCACCTGGTTTTCTTTCTTTGTTCCTCCATCTGGCCTCAAGACAAGCTCCCACTAGCTCCAGTCCTCTGAACACTTCTCTCACATTCTTTTCCTTCTGTGACTGGCTTTCTTTCTCCAGCTTCCATCCAACTTGACTTTAGCTGTTTGACTCTTCTTTGCTGTTCGACGGTCTCTCTTCTTCTACTATTCAACTGTCTCTCCTCCTTTCTAGATCTATTCCCACTCTATTTATATCCTCTGCCACGTGTCTCACGTCATCTTCCTAACTTCGCTCCAGGTGCTCCCTCTAACTACTTCCTCTTCATCCATCGCCACTACCCTGCTTCCTCTCTCAGACAGGATCAGGGACGGTGCTCTGAGCTCTCCCATAGGGGCAATCTTGCTCTAACCCTGACTTGGACCTAGTGTAGTGTGCATGGCCTGGGTGTCCCGGCATTGGTTTGTGCCCCTCTTACCCGAGAGTGGGATACTACACCCTAAACAGGGGTGCAGTACCTCTGTGGCAACTGGATCCACAGAGGCGCCACAGAGGCACCAGCTGTCCCTTATCCCAGAGTTACCTCTGATGGTGAGAATGTCTAAGCCACCACCCTTGCCCTACTCTTCCCTGCCCAGGAGGGAGTGGAACAGGAGTGGTAAAACCCCACAAAAACAGAACATGAAGAAACCAAAGACTCTAAAGGTACCGTCACACATGGCAATATTGCTAGGCAATTTCACTGGCAATTTGCTGGTTGCAGTGAAATCATGGACACATTGTTACATTTGTACACAGCAACAAGATAGAACAAGGTGTCCATAATTTCACAGCAACCAGAAAATTGCCAGTGAAATTGCCTAGCAATATTGCCGCGTGTGACGGTACCTTTACTCACAGGAATACCCACAAAGTATGACAGTACGTGCACATGAGGAAATAAAGAGCAGGGAGGAAATCACCATACGAGTAGAGGATTTCTACAGCACACCAAACAGAACTCAACCAGCAACTGGATCACCACAGCACATGGACCAGGATTGGAAAAAGCTACAATTGGCATGCGAAGACAGATTCCACCATCTTAAAAAGGCAGAGAGCTACTGTGATAGGTTTTCCAGAACATGTGATCCTAGAGGTACTCAGGAGTCATACAGAGATTAACTCCTGCCAGCCTGATCACTAATGAGAACACAGCTGGATGACGCCCGAGCCTGCCTGTATGAGAAACCGTAGTGTGATCTCCTTAGATCAAAGCAAACAATTGAGTTTGTGACTCACCGTGGCCGGGAATCCGGTTTAGACAGGCGATGCTTCCTTCCTCCTTGTCATGGGTGGACCGCGCCACCTATGAGTAGTTCGGTAATCGTTACCGACGCTGCGGAACCTCCGGGGGATGGACAGCAGCAAGATGGTACGCTCCCCACAGGCTGAGCGGTGATCCCCGGAGGCTGGAGCTGCTTAAGATGTTGTGCGGCAGCTGCGGTTACCTTGTAGTGCGGACGGACAGTTCATAAGGAAGCACGGACACAGAAAGTCTCTGCAACGGGTCTTTACTGTAACCAGCAGGCAGTACATGGTATACAACTTACGGGTAGTAGACCGGGTGGACTCAGCAGTGATGGTGTCCCTTAGAAATCCGCAGTGTTCCTCCATTCTAACTAAGTGGTTGCCAGTGTTGCCCAGGAATACCAGATCGGGTAGGTACGGGGAGGCTGCTTCAATGCCCTATCCAAGATGTACGTTCTGGATGTTTTGGGGAGCCTTGGGTCCCTCAGTGGGTACACCGCTGGTTAGACGACTGGAAGTTGGCTGGTGGTGGGGTGCTCCTGTAAAGCTGCTCCTCCACGTTTCTGGTTCGCGTAGCAGAGGTGAACTGCTGCCAGCTTCGGTACCAGTGAACCGGCTGTGAGTTGTGGGCACGGGAGTCTTTTGGGAACCCGTGTGAATAATGCCCATTCCCGGTTGGTAAGGCCTCAGGTGCTGACACCCGACCGGTGACGGCCCGGGGGCTGCACGGGGTGCGGAGCCCCCACTCCTCTTCAAGTTCAAGTTCTTGACCTTGTTCTAGGCTCTGTTCTAGACTCTTGTGTAGACTGTGTCTGTTCTCCTACACACTACCCTAGCACTCCGCCCACCAGGACCTAGGATTGGCCCTCTGTTCTAGGTGATGCATGTAGGGTTGAATTTCTAAATTAACCAGATCACTGCCGTGTCAGAGAATCTTGCGGCTGCATTTATGGCTGCAATACCCTCTTGTGACGCACTCGTTGCGGGGCGCCACACTCCCCCTTGGTTGAATACGCTTGTCCCCAAGCGTCACACTACCCACATTACAGAGGTTTTTGCATTTTATAACAGGTAATACACTTTTATTAATGACAGGTCATTGTATGCATAAAAGTGAGGTAGGTAAATAAACAGGTTAACACATTGCGCGGACCCGGCGGGCGGTCGGCTGTCCTTAGGTAAAAGTTCAGGCTGTAGCCGCCAAGTCGCGGTGTTATTTTGCAAACAGGAAGAAGTCTCTTTAGCAGAAAAGTTCAAACAACAAGTCACTTATGGAGGGCAGTGTCCCGGACCCGTATAGCGAACCACCCGTCACAGCATATATGTCGCTCATAGGTTACTATGTCCCCTCTATACAAGTCTCGGTTTGGATGCCTTCGCGGTAGGTGCGATTCCACATCACGACGCCCCACAAACACTTCAGTACTCACACCCTCCTCCCTTACGAATCCCCACCCGGTGGACAAGTTGAAGGTGCTTACCCGCCCGGTTTTACGGAATTGTTCAGGCAATGGAGACTGGCGGCGGGCTTCGGCGCGAGCCTGCATGTTGGCTTGCAGTCGAGTGTGCCACTCCTCTCTTCGGATACGACGTACCTCTTTGTCGGAGTGGTGCGGCGTGTGGATACAGTCACTACGGCGTGATGGTTGTTGAACAGCTTGAGCTTGGTGGGCAGTCTGTAGAAAAGCCCGGTTCAACGGAACCGGAGAAGATGTTGTTGCGGCGGAACCCGACCAGTGCACCCGAGCTGATCGTCCGGCAGAAGGGTTCTTTGTGTCTCCCCAGGCGAACCCGGTGTAGAGGTCCTCAGCTGGGCTGTAGGTCTCGTCGTCATCCTCCTCAATCTCTCCTTCGATGACTAAATCGGGATGCTCGGCTGATGGAGACGATGGAATGGAATCCTCTGGGTCGGTGGGTGGCTGTGCTGCAAAGTTCTCCTCAGGATCGTTGTGCAGGACTTCCAGGCTGCCTGCCTCTTCTTCTGTAGCAGCGGGAAGTGGTGTTTCGATCCCGGTCACCAGGTAGGCCTCGGTATTTGCAGAGGAGGCCTCCGGTTCAGGGGAGAAACAGGCGACAGTCTCGGTAGTGGTGAAACTAGTCGCGGGTTCCCCAGGTCGAACCAGGTATGTGTCGGCTTCTTCGGTGGAGCGTATTGGAAGCTCCGGCTCAAGAACGGGGTCGGCTGCGGGTTTAACCGCTGGAACGGGTCGAGCTGTGGCCTCCACAGGAATGATACAGTCTATGGGCTCCGGTGACGAAGCAGGACAGGTGGTGGGCGACGGTGAGGCTGTTGAGAAACTGGCGATGTCGTCTGGGCTTGGAGAAGCTGTACCCGGTCGGCTCTGCTGCATCGCGTGATGGAGTCTTCTGCCTAGGGTCTCACTCCAGCTGCGAATCGTCCACTCCACAGTCTCTAGTAACCGCACCCGGAGGTCTTGTAGAGCCTCTAGCCAGAAGTCGGGGCTGCCGTCTATGGTAAGGGCAGGACCCGGACCCGGTTGGCCTATGGCTGCTCTGGCCTCCGCCTCGACCTCCCGCATTAGGTCTTGGAGTCTCATGCTGGCCATTCTCTTCTTCGGAGGGAAACCACACCCGTTCAACCGGTAAGCGTTCTGGTAGAGCTGGTGAAGAAGGTCTGTGACACTCCCATTTCCTCTGGGCTTTTGTAGTCCAATGATGGGAAAAGTCTTTGGGGTCCGCCCCATGGTTGATTCGAGCAATCAGGGCGGACAAAGAGTTTGACGCCTTTTGTCTTTAGCCCTCCCTCGATGAGGGGGGGTTGACTCACTCCTGGGCTTGCACGTGGCGGCTTCTTGTGGCGGGAACGCCATCTTGGGCGCCATCTTGGCCCACGGTGTAAAGGCGGGAAAGTTCTTTTAGGGACGAACAAAGTCCAAATTGTAGACAATAAAGTCATTTTTAAGCACATTATACCCGTTGGGTAACGGGCCTGCTCGTATCCTGTTCGTGACGCCATTTAATGACTCACCGTGGCCGGGACTCCGGTTTAGGCAGGCGATGCTTCCTTCCTCCTTGTCACGGGTGGACCGCGCCTGCCGGTAGTGGGGCCCAGTGTAGTGCAGATCAAAAGTGTTGAAGACGTCTTGTAGGGAACAGATTAAAGGGGTTTTTAATTTATTCGTGACGCCACCTATGAGTAGTTCGGTAATCGTTACCGACGCTGCGGAACCTCCGGGGGATGGACAGCAGCAAGATGGTACGCTCCCCACAGGCTGAGCGGTGATCCCCGGAGGCTGGAGCTGCTTAAGATGTTGTGCGGCAGCTGCGGTTACCTTGTAGTGCGGACGGACAGTTCATAAGGAAGCACGGACACAGAAAGTCTCTGCAACGGGTCTTTACTGTAACCAGCAGGCAGTACATGGTATACAGCTTACGGGTAGTAGACAGGGTGGACTCAGCAGTGATGGTGTCCCTTAGAAATCCGCAGTGTTCCTCCATTCTAACTAAGTGGTTGCCAGTGTCGCCCAGGAATACCAGATCGGGTACGGGAGGCTGCTTCAATGCCCTATCCAAGATGTACGTTCTGGATGTTTTGGGGAGCCTTGGGTCCCTCAGTGGGTACACCGCTGGTTAGACGACTGGAAGTTGGCTGGTGGTGGGGTGCTCCTGTAAAGCTGCTCCTCCACGTTTCTGGTTCGCGTAGCAGAGGTGAACTGCTGCCAGCTTCGGTACCAGTGAACCGGCTGTGAGTTGTGGGCACGGGAGTCTTTTGGGAACCCGTAGCCTCTGTTCTAGACTCTTGTGTAGGATATGTGTCTGTTCTCCTACACACTACCCTAGCACTCCGCCCACCAGGACCCTGGGTTGGCCCTCTGTTCTAGGTGATGCATGTAGGGTTGGATTTCCAAATTAACCAGATCACTGCCGTGTCAGAGAATATTGCGGCTGCATTTATAGCTGCAATACCCTCTTGTGACGCACTCGTTGCGGGGCGCCACATTTGCAAAGGGATTTGCATTATAGGTGTACACTCCTGCAGTGGAGGACCCCATCATATGATGGCCATATTGTCTACCATGGTCAAGGGGCCGACCACATGAGACAACCCATTTAGCTTTGATTCCCCCATGTTAATACTCACGAATGATTCACATTGCTCATGACACAAGATTGCCTATTTGTAACCTAATCGGGAATACTGTACACTCAAATGCACTTTGCTTAAGATAAGACATGAAAATTTAGCAAGACTTAAAAATGTATCTCATGTGATAAATTTAGGTCAAATATGCTTAGTAGAGCAAATTAATGTGGAGCTGCGGAGAGCTGATGAATTATGTGTCACACTCCCGGGCACTTTGTTTTAGCACTTTCAGGAGAAAAAAAAATACTAAAATGACTCCAGTGACCAGAGACGTAAGAAGACAGAGGATTACAGAGCAGTAAATACACCCATTTGTAAAAGCCTTAGAATTGTCGTCAGAGGTATCCCTGAAATAACCACAAGAAAACCAAGAATGCAAAGGACTTCATGATTTACCTTAACACCAATACCAGTTCTTCAATTGCTATTTTAAGCTGATAGGACATAAAAATACTAAGAAACCCTTCTACGATCAGAAATATAAGACTACATAGCTACGCACTTTCCTTTAGTCCGTGTATCCATGAAGTAGGTTTAGGCATAAAAAGGGGCAAACTGCTGCTGATATTGTGGCGCCCCTGCGGTTTGGTCACCACAGAGGTACTGTAAGCCATATGTGTGGTATCCCACTCCCAGGTAAAGGAGGGGACACAAATGCGAGACACACGAACACCTGCACCCGACACCCATTACCCCATGCCAGGGGATCTTGGGAGGATCCTATTGAGGAAGGGCCCCATTTTCTGGCTTGGGGTAAGGAGTAGGTAGAGGGGGTGGGAGGAGAAGGTAGAAAAAGCAGAGAGGAAGAGGAGGAGTTAGACAGAAGACAGTGGGAGTCGTGGAGTGGAGGAGTAGAGGGAGTCCTAGGGGACACGGGAGTGGAGGATCCATCTAAGGGACCCCGAATCCGGACCTGACATGGGTCGGGTGGAGGGGCTGGTTGCAAGAGGGGATCGGCCCTGAACGCTGTGAGGTTCCACCAGTAAACCGGAGGCTGCTGCACCACTAACTGTGCACACTCTCTGAAACAGTGGCTAGACCTAGTGTTAGGGGATGGGTCACCTGCTTGGGACACTGTGCATGAAGACGCAGGGCAGGAGAGGCGAGTAGCCAGCGTGGGAGATTCAACCAGAAGAGGCTTACAACAGGGTGTCTCAGAGGAGTGGACCCGAGCTGCCTGGGAGTTGGCTGGATTGCAGACCTGGAGGACACGGTGCCCCTGCAGGGCTGGACTGCTGAACCAATCTGTGAGTAAATACTTGAGAGCTGCAACCCCGGTGTCCTCCAGTTATTCATCGCACCCTCCTGCATCATCACACAGTTACTATCACCATCCCAATAGACTGTTACAAAGTACCCTGCTCCACCTGTGGGGAGTGATGCCATCTCAGCTGCCATTCCATCCACCCCAGAGGTCTACATCAGCAGCGCTGGTCACCTATAACCAGATTCTACAGGTGGCGTCACAAACATCCCCTGTAAATACCCCCCTTTACTGCACGGCCAGGGCCACGGAGCTGGGTCATAGCCACTGTGACCTCCCCAAGACAGTCAACAGGCCCGGCTACCGAGTCCCCCCTGGTCCTTACGGCCTGTTGCAATATTACTAGAATGAGTCTGGGTCTCATTAATCTCATCTCTCATTAATTTTAAAAAATGAGAAGGACTTTGCCCATGGGGAGATCTTGAGTTAAATCCTGTATTATACTCCAGAGCTGCACTCACCATTCTGGTGGTGCAGTCACTGCATATGTGGCGCCCCTGCGACCAGGGTGGCCACATGAGAGAACTGCAGCCAGGAAGGTAGGAGTCAAGTGCTACACACACACCTTCACAACACACACACCCACTAGAGCACAACACCCAACCCGGAGCCCGGGACTCTAGGTGGGCAAGGGGTGGTGCGGTTTAGAGGAAAGTGGGTGGGAAGGTAGGTCAGGTGGTAGACCAGTGCAACAGGAGGAAAAGAGGAGGAAGGAATTAGTAGGCCAGAGTGAGCCGAGAGGTAAAGGCCAGAAGTAGGCCATAGTGAGCTGACCAGAACAGACAAGAAGAGACAGAAAGTGACACTTCCCGGATGGATAGGGCTCCCTGGAGATGCAGAATCCACAGAGACACCGTTCCATGGAGATGAAGCTCGTCCATAGCCTGCAGCCCAAGGGAGAGTGAGGAGAGAGACCGGACCGGTGCCACCGGGTCCGAGGAGTACGGCAGCGTTGACCAACTACAGGCGGGAAAGGTTTCCCTTATTGTATCTGAAAGTCACACAGGTTAGAAGGACCCCAGTAATCCCTTACAAGACAGGGTTACCTAAGGCGAGGCTGGGACCAGAGTGTCGGCTCTGAGAGGGACTGCAGCTATATGCCGGCTCCCCAGACAAACCGGCGGGGAACACTCAATCCAAGTGAGTGTTCCTACTGCACGGGTTGGAGGCTCAGCAACATTATAGGACCTGGCTTGCTGCTCACACACGTAGGGGGAAGCCACACAAAAGGGACCGAGTTGCCACCATACAACCTACAGGGAAGAACTGAGGAAAGGAAAGAAAAGCCGGAAATGTTACAGAGAAAGAGTGAAGGGTCTCAGAAAGATAGCCTGGCTGCAGAGGGTTCAGAGTGTCTGAAGTTATCTGTGTGAAGTGACTGTGTGAGCTGTTTAAACTGAAGAACGTGCAAGTAAAACCCTGTGAACCCTGCTTCAGCCTCCTGTGTATGATTCCAGGTATACAGAACTTTTATTACACTTTGCACCCTGTCAGGAGCTGCCCCAACCTGCGGCGGGCTCATCCACCTTGCTGCAGCATCCATCCATCCTCCTGACAGAAGTACACTGCAGTGGTGGTCCCCTTACTGACCACAACCCATGGGTGGCGTCACGACAACAATCTCCTTTGTAAGTACCCCTTTTACTTGCGGAACCCGGGACAACGGTCCGGACCAAAGCCGTGATATCCCCAGCAGTACCCCGGACCGGTATCGAGTACCCCGTCCCAGTTGGCTCCTCACATACATTCATTACATTACTGATCCTGTACTGATTTTGAGTTACACCCTTGAGCTGCACTCACTATTCTGCTGGTGCAGTCACTGTATACATACATTACATTACTGATCCTGTACTGATCCTGAGTTACATCCTGTATTATACTCCAGAGCTGCCCTCACTATTCTGCTGGTGCAATCACTGTGTACATACATTACATTACTGATCCTGAGTTACATCCTGTATTATACTCCAGAGCTGCCCTCACTATTCTGCTGGTGCAGTCTCTGTGTACATACATTACATTACTGATCCTGTACTGATCCTGAGTTACATCCAGTATTATACTCCAGAGCTGCCCTCACTATTCTGCTGGTGTAGTCAATGTGCAAATACATTACATCACTGATCCTGAATTACCTCCTGTATTATATTCCAGAGCTGCACTCACTATTCTGTTGGACTGGTGCAGTCACTGTGTACATACATTACATTACTGATCCTGAGTTACCTCCTTTATTATACTCCAGAGCTGCACTCACTATTCTGCTGGTGCAGTCACTGTGTACATACATTACATTACTGATTCTTAGTTACCTCCTGTATTATACTCCAGAGCTGCACTCACTATTCTGCTGGTGCAGTCACTGTGTACATACATTACATTACTGATCCTGAGTTACCTCTTGTATTATACTCCAGAGCTGCACTCACTATTCTGCTGGTGCAGTCACTGTGTACATACATTACATTACTGATCCTGAGTTATCTCCTGTATTATACTCCAGAGCAGCACTCACTATTCTGCTGGTGCAGTCACTGTGTACATACATTATATTACTGATCCTGAGTTACCTCCTGTATTATACTCCAGAGCTGCACTCACTATTCTGCTGGTGCAGTCACTGTGCACATACATTACATTACTGATCCTGAGTTACCTCCTATATTATACTCCAGAGCAGCACTCACTATTCTGCTGGTGCAGTCACTGTGCACATATATTACATTACTGATCCTGAGTTACCTCCTGTATTATACTCCAGAGCTGCACTCACTATTCTGCTGGTGCAGTCACTGTGTACCTACATTACATTACTGATCCTGTACTGATCCAGAGTTACCTCCTGTATTATACTCCAGAGCTGCACTCACTATTCTGCTGGTGCAGTCACTATGTACATACATTACATTACTGAACCTGAGTTGCCTCCTGTATTATACTCCAGAGCTGCACTCACTATTCTGCTGGTGCAGTCACTGTGCACATACATTACATTACTGATCCTGAGTTACCTCCTATATTATACTCCAGAGCAGCACTCACTATTCTGCTGGTGCAGTCACTGTGTACATACATTACATTACTGATCCTGAGTTACCTCCTGTATTATACTCCAGAGCTGCACTCTCTATTCTGCTGGTGCAGTCACTGTGTACATACATTACATTACTGATCCTGAGTTACCTCCTGTATTATACTCCAGAGCTGCACTCTCTATTCTGCTGGTGCAGTCACTGTGTACATACATTACATTACTGATCCTGAGTTACCTCCTGTATTATACCCCAGAGCTGCACTCACTATTCTGCTGGTACAATCACTGTGTACATACATTACATTACTGATCCTGAGTTACCTCCTGTATTATACTCCAGAGCTGCACTCACTGTTCTGCTGGTGCAGTCACTGTGCACATACATTACATTACTGATCCTGAGTTACCTCCTGTATTATACTCCAGAGCTGCACTCACTATTCTGCTGGTGCAGTCACTGTGCACATACATTACATTATGGATCCTGTACTGATCCAGAGTTACCTCCTGTATTATACTCCAGAGCTGCACTCACTATTCTGCTGGTGCAGTCACTGTGTACATACATTACATTACTGATCCTGAGTTACCTCCTTTATTATACTCCAGAGCTGCACTCACCATTCTCCTGGTGCAGTCACTGTGCACATACATTACATTACTGATCCTGAGTTACCTCCTGTATTATACTCCAGAGCTGCACTCACTATTCTGCTGGTGCAGTCACTGTGTACATATATTACATTATGGATCCTGTACTGATCCTGCATTACATCCTGTATTGTAATTTGTACAGATGGCTGTGAGTAGAGATATATATATAATACACTCAATATGTGAGATACCATCACATACCGACTGCTTAGTTCTGGCTACAAATTACTAATAAAACCCCTTTACTGACAGCAGTGCACAGTGCACGAAGCATCGCAATAACCTCCTCCAAGCTTATAACACATCATCTTCCAATACAGCAATTAAGTCATGAAAGATTATTAAATGTGACTCTGGAGTCATATAATTAGTGGATCGGTGCTGAATATTACTCCTTTACTGAATGCCCCTATGACTTGTCTTATTTTATTTTTTCCCTTTAACCCCATGTCTGCTTCCTATTGAAACCTCTTTCTGGCAGAGGGTTGATATGACCAGTTGTAATTATCTTTAATTGGTTATGTTGTTCCCATTAGACTAGTTTCTAATTAACTCCTGGGCTAGACATAACAGTGGAGCCCAGTGCTGATCACCATACAATAGAGCCAATTGCTCTGGTGGGGCACTAACCGGCAGTCACATAGGACGTTGTATATTAAGCCACTCTCGAGGGATTCTTTTATCAATAGTGTCAGAAAATGGCACAATTATTCTCAACAATGAGTGATAATGAAACAAGAACTATAAAACTGTCACCATCCATCTTAAATATGGCTAGGTAAAACTGGGACATATGAGAGATGGATGGCGACAAACTGGAAGTTGTAAAGGACTTCACCCTACTCAGATTAATGATCAGCGAAGATGTAGCAACAACACCAGAAGTCAATAGTAGAATAGCTATAGGCAAATCAACAATGGAGTCACTGGACAAGGTCTTCACATCAAGGAACATTTCACTGGTGATGAAGACACGGCTCGTACATAGTCTGGGCTTTTCTGTAGTGACATATGGAAGTGAAGCCTGGATGATAAAGGAACAAGACAGAAGACGAATCAGCAGCTTCGAAGTGTGGAGCCGGAGAAGGATGATATCAATACCATGGATGGCAAGAAAAGCAAACTAATCAATACTGGAACAAATCAATCCAGACATGTCTCTGGAAGCAAAGATCACCAAGCTACAACTTGTGTACACATCATATGACGAGAGAAATCACTAGAGAAGGACATCATGGTGGGAAGAATAAAATGATTAAGGGGAAGAGGAAAACCAACAACCCGATGGTTTGATAATATCAAGATAACGACGGAGAAGACCCTGGTGGACCTATCTAGGCTTGGAGATGACGCTGGTGGACCTATCTAGGCTTGGAGATGACGCTGGTGGACCTATCTAGGCTTGGAGATGACGCTGGTGGACCTATCTAGGCTTGGAGATGACGCTGGTGGACCTATCTAGGCTTGGAGATGACGCTGGTGGACCTATCTAGGCTTGGAGATGACGCTGGTGGACCTATCTAGGCTTGGAGAAGACCCTGGTGGACCTATCTAGGCTTGGAGATGACGCTGGTGGACCTATCTAGGCTTGGAGATGACGCTGGTGGGCCTATCTAGGCTTGGAGATGACGCTGGTGGACCTATCTAGGCTTGGAGATGACGCTGGTGGACCTATCTAGGCTTGGAGATGACGCTGGTGGACCTATCTAGGCTTGGAGATGACGCTGGTGGGCCTATGTAAACTTGGAAAAGATCCTGGTGGACCTATCTAAGATTGGAAAAGACATTGGTGGATGTATTTTAGCTTGGAAAAGACCTTGGTGGACTCATCTAGGCTTGAAGACCCTGATGGATCTAGCTAGGCTTGGAAAAGACCTTGGTGACCTATCTAGGCTTGGAGAAGAAGCTGTTGGACCTATTTTGATTTGGAGAAAACCCTGGTGGACCTATCTAGGCTTGGAGAAGACCCTGTTGGACCTATCTAGGCTTGTAGAATGTCCTGGTGGACCTATGTAGGTTGCACAAGATTGATCTTCCTACAAAGCGTTCATCCATCAAGTCACCATGGCTTGAGATCGAGATGAAGGCCAGTAAATAAATAATACAGCAATACATAAACAGTATCTAATATGTTTATTTTATATCTTTAAATTGAAGCTTCACTTAATTGTGACAAGCACAGGAGGATAATACATGTGCACTATATGATAAGTGGTTGTATGTGACAAAGGTGCACATTGAGCTTTTATTACATCCTAACCGGTCTGCAATACAAAAGCAAATATGGTCCAATATTGTGGCATGGAGGGGAGCCATTGTTTATCCCATTGCTATCCCATATTTTCTGAAATCCATCTGTCACATATTTCCCCTAACATCTATAGTGCTTACAGTTGGAAAGATGGGCTAATCCTCCGATTACCATGGTGTCCGTCAAAATATAGGAATCCATAAAGATTTAGGTTTTCTTTCTTCACCTATGTTTGCCACAAGCTTTCGAGACTGCAAAGTGATAGACTTGATTCTGCATATAAGTCCAAACTAAGATCTATACTTCATTCCCTTTCTAATGTGACCCTTGTATTATATGCAGTAAGGACCAAGAAACTTATTATGTGATAAATCCAGGAAATTCTATTACTGACCCATTAGATAAGAGTATATATTATACATTTTTCCCCCAATTATTGTATTTTCCACAACTGTTTCTTAAAACTGTTTGTTTATATATAAATCTCTGAATTGTGAAGCGCTGCAAAAATATATTGGCGCTATATAAAGATTATTATTATTATACACTCAAGACCAAAAGGGTAACAATGCTTTGAGCTTTTGACTTTCAGACTCTATATCTCACTGTCCACTATAGCTTTGAGCATGAGGCTACCTTCATTTTATAGACAATCATCTTGGCTATCTTAGAGATACATTTGACTTTTAACTATGTAGCATATGATAAGTTATGTAGATTCTGGTCATGGTACTGCATTGTTACTGTTTTGCTCCTAAAAAAAATCTAAATTAAAATTTTGCCTAATTTATTAGTATTTTGTAACTCTACCTTTGGCTTTCAACACTACCTGAATCCTTCTTGGCAGCTCTCCATCAGACTCAAGCATGTCTCCACCGAAATCTGATCCCAGGTGTCTTCTACCCGATCCCAATGTTGGTGTATACTGGTCGGCTCACTTGGGTATGTATACAGCTTTTTCTTCACCTTTACCCACAAGTGTTGGTTTGGGTTGATGTCTAGAGACGGTAGGGGACAATATTCATTGTCATTGAACTATTTATTCGCCAATCTTGATGTACGCTTCTGGTCATTGTCCTGCTGGATCACTATGTCATCCTTTTAATACCCATTGTTCTCCTGTATATGAAGTAACTTGTCTTGTAGGACACTTACATATAGCTCAGCATTGAGACCACCATCGATTCTGGTCAAGTATCCAATGCTTTTGGCTGTGAAACAACCCCATATGGTTTCCTCCACCAATCTTGACAGTATCTTCAATTTCTCGATCTGTTTGCCCCCTTTTTCCCTTGTTTCTTCCAGACCCATTTTCCTCTATCAGAGCCATCTATTGACTTTCATCTCATCATTCCAAATCTCCTGTTTCCAATCTTTCATTGTCCATTTTTCGTACATTTTTGTAACCCTGTGACGCTTCTTATGATGATACCAAAATTGAGGCTTCTTCACCATTTTTAGGGCCACCATTCCAGACTTGTGTAACGTGCGTCACATGGTGCTTGCATGGACATCTGAGATCTCTCTATTACGAAGCATATAAGCCGTCTCCTCCGCTGTGTATGTCGCACCAGATCTGATAGACCTTGTGATGAGCCGAATTATTGACTCCGATATTTTGCCTGGACACCCACCTCTTGGCTTTGGAATGAATGGACAGATTTCATTTCATATTCTTCCATTTGTCATGTCCTCATATGGTCCAGTTTGGCAATTTTCTTGGCCGAGAGACAGCTCTCGATATGCTGGATGATGCTATCTCTCTTTTCTTGGAAAATCTTCTTCATGGCTGCTCCTCAATCCAAACCAGTGACCTTTCGCTTGGGAAGCAACCTAATAACACACTGAGCTATTAGGGAATGTGAGAACAGGTTGTAATTTGTGATATACGGGAAGAGGAAGATTTTTCAAACACCAGGAGCAAAACCGTAAAATGCAGTGACGTGAGAAGAATTTGCATATATTACCACATGCTAAGTAGCATATGGTTACATTTATGGTTACAATACGGCTGTAGGTATTTTCTCAGTACATACCACCTGTTGATTAGATGTATACATTCATGCAGTGCTGGGTTCTACCTGTAAAATAGGCTATTGCTTAATGTAAAGGTGATGTGTTTCTTACTGTCTACTAGTACGAGTACAAGGGTGTACTTACTTATTGAATCTGCCTAGTACATAAGCTGCATATAACATTGGCACTTTGGTCGAGACATCGCTCCATTTAACCCTGCTGTTCTGTCCGAGTCTACTATACGCTTATATTGTTCCAGTCATTTTTGACCAGACCTATGAAAGTCTTGATTTTTAGCTGATTTAAGTGTTTTCTTTGAATACCTGTTGCATTATTATACTGTATGTTCATAAATGAAAAATGAAATCAATAACTTCAAATTTGGTCAATTTTGACCAAACAGAACAGCAGGGTTAATGGATGGTTCACAGATGGATTATTGCAGGTAGATAATTAAGGTTGATGATAGATATTGGAGCAAGAATGGCCAAGTCTCACATTTATCTCACGATTCCCAGTCAGTTAGCGGAGCAAAGCTGAGCAAACTGATGCCAGCAAGGGTCAAGGCTGGCCAAGCATCATGGGAGATATAGATCAATGCTAGCAGGCCTGTCATCTGCTGAGGGTCATGGGAGCCATATATAATCATAAAATACTCAGCAGTGATAGGCTTGCTGTGTGGCTCAGGATCCTGGGAGACATAGATCAGCACCTTGTGAGATTATTACAGATAAGCCGTAAATCACAAAAAACAGGAGCACTAAAATAATAATAATAATAATTACTTCAGTAATTATCAGAAAATAAGAAATTTACAAAATATTAAAGCTGTGGATGTGCTGAAGAAAAATGCATTAAAAACAGTAATAAAGAACTGGGGTTACACTGACGAGCAAAGGGTAACAGTGTTTTGGCCTTTTGACTTTCAGCCAACGTATCTTACATCCACTATAGCTTTGAGCATGAGAATACCTTCATCTTATAGACATCTTGGCTATCTCATACATAAATTTGACTTGTAAGTATTTAGCATGCAGATTTTTGTCATGTATACTACAAATTACAACCTGTTCTCACATTCCCTAGTAGCTCAGTGTTTTATTAGGTTGATTTACAAGTGAAAAGTTTGGATTGAGGAGCAGTCATGAAGAAGATTTCTTAAGAAATGGCACAACACCTTTCAGCTCATTGAGAGCAGTGTCTTCTCTCGGTCAAGAAGATTGCAAAACTGCATGATGCAAGACCATGACAGGGGGGTGAATACGAAATGAAGTCCGTTCATCAGAGGTGGAGGCGACTCGCGTGCTCTGTAATAGTGGGCTCACAGATGTCCATGTGATGAACGTTACACAAGTCTGGAATATTGGCCTGAAGAAGCCTCTATTTCAATATCGTCATAAAAAGCCTTGACTTGAGTTTGCAAAAAAGTATGAAAAGTGGAAGATTGGAAACAGATGACTTGGAGCAATGAGATGAAAGTCTATAGACAGGTCTGATGGGGGAAAATAGGTCTGGAAAAAGCAAGGGAAAAAGAGGCGAACAGATTGTGAAATTGAAGACACTGTCAAGTTCGGTGAAGGATGGCTGATGATATGGGGTTGTTTCACAGCCAAAGCCATTGAATACTTGACCAGGATTGATGGTGGTCTCAATGCTGAGATATATGGGAGTATCCTACAAGATGAGTTACTTCGTTCACTTGAGTATGGGTATGAAAAGGACTACAGTGTTTCAGCAGGATAACACCCCAAAGCATATGTCAAAATTGGTAAAGAAATGGCTATGACAATGAAGTTGAGGTGCTGGATTGGACCCTATAGTCCTCAGGCTTCAACCCAACCCAACATTTGTGGGTAGAGTTGAAGAAAAATCTATATACATACCCAACTGGTCAACCAGCAGTCAAATATCTTTGAGATAGCCAAGGAAATTGTCCATAAAAGGAAGGTAGTCTCAAGCTCAAAGTCAGTATGTCAGTTATGTTCATCCTATTGACAGAGGCTCACCTTGGTCTTTCGTAGCTCTGTCCTCCACCCACTGGACCTGTAGGAAAGGAGAAGATGAAGATATTACTTGGACAGTTGGATTCATTAACTTCTTGGTGGAAGGTGGATTCATTAACTTCTGGGTGGAAGGTGGATTCATTAACTTCTGGGTGGAAGGTGGATTCATTAACTTCTGGGTGGAAGGTGGATTCATTAACTTCTTGGTGGACAAGAACAATCTAAAAGTTCTCAATAAACTTGGAGAAATATGTAAAAACACCTTATGGCTAAAAGTTGTCTTACACTATTTGAAAATTACTTTAAAATTATTTAAAAACTGGTACATTTCAGAATATTCACATGATATACCATAAATGTTTGTTAGATGTGGGTCCCACCATTGGAACCCATATCTGTCTTGAGATTGATGTAGTGTGGGTTGCAGCTGAGAATGAAGAAGTGGTCAGAATTCCCATATCCATGTGTGGCTTTCTCTATTCATGTGTATGGGAATTCAGGCCAGCTCCGCACTTGCAGCTGGGCACCATGGAGAACTGATATACTTGTCATGCCATGGACAAGGGTGAGTCCGGATACAGTGCGTGTCAGTGAAACCTGGATCAATGGTGTCTGGCGCACAACACGAAAGTACAAACAGCAACATAGAGGGGACAAATACAATGAAGAGGGCCCTGCTCCTAGGGGACTCAGGAAAGGGAGACCTCTTTCACTCACCTGAGGTTGTGCCCTGATCTCCCTACCATTCCTATATGGGTTCTTTAATACCCGTCACCAAGCAGGATACATAGTGCCTCACTGGCTCTGAAGTAAATCCTCACTAGGGAGATGGCCAGAAGACAGAGATGGGAAACACCAACACGAGTTCACAGCTGCTGACACTCTAGGCAGCAGACGGCTTGGCAACGGTCAGTTCTCAAGAGTAGCTCCTTCCACCCAGGCAGCATGGCTAGGAATAAAGTTCAATCATCAGCCAGAAATGCTAGATCATGTGACCATACAAAGGAGATGGGAATGGTCAAAGTATCCTCACCTGTGTAGTGCACCTAGGAGCTTTGCTAGCAGCAGAAAATGACATTAGCTCCGACACTACCAAAGGAAAGAAACACATTTAATATAAAGTCTCTATAAAGGAATGAGACTCAGGTCCCAAACTTGTCACAAGTCTCCAAGGCACAGGAGACAAACGTGAAAATACTGTAGATAAGGGTCTCATTCATAGGACCAGCTTCTAACATAGATTTATGGAATATCCTGTGGAAATGCCATAATTGTAAGAGATAGAAATACCTCTTCAATGTTTGAAGTAGCCTAGGGATAGAGTCACACAGGACCAGTGGATGTCCACGGCACAAAAAAAAGGTACAACGGGATGTTTTTTGGGGAAGGAAAGCCCTGACAATAGGGATCAGAGGATGGGACACCTCATGCCACTTGCCTGTATCTTACTCTGACCTCCCCTAATGCCCTAAGCGGGTCCTTCTCCCCACCACCATCACTTGCCTAGCCCATGACCATCACCTCACTAAGACTGTCTAGTACCAAGACTGGTGGGTAATCTAGATGCCACCTCTGCTGTTATACAACACGGGGCAGGTAGACAGACAGAGGACAAGATATAAAAGGATACTTCCACTAGAAAGCAGACACCAGTGGCTACAGCCAAACTGCAGCAGCAGCCTGACACCTCCTTATTCCACTACGGTTTGTATAGAAAAAGCTATAACCAACAACAGGTGTTGGACCATTTGACTCCTTAAAGAGAGCAGTGTGTGGTCACAAACGAGGCTGAAAACAGAACAGGCTTGGCGCTGCCAATAACTATCTGACATTAACCCTAGCTGACATACATTTAACAACCACAGCAGCAAAGCTATTACAAGTCTCCTACAGACTCATGACAGATAGGTCCTCAATAGTTCTGTCCTGGACAACCCCTTTAAGGATGGGCACGGACAATGCAACTGAAGAGAAAGCTTATAAGAAAAACCTAAGACATCTTGCGGTGGGATCAGAGTTAACAGTAACTGAAGAGAAGCCTTCTAGTATGACAGTGATATATTTACTATGACTGGTTGGGTGCACTCAAGTCTTTGACACCCCCAGACACCAGGGCAATGGGATACTCGAAACCGGACCAGTTAGCTCTTTTGGGGAATGTCACAATGGCGTGACCCCGGCTCCGTGGCCCTTGCTCTGTCATAAAAGTGGGGGAACTTTATTTAGGGAATTAATTTGTGACGCCACACATGGTATTCGGCAATTGGATGGCCAATGCTGCAGTTCAGATCCACTTGGGCAGTTGGTGACGCAGCAGAGATGTTACAGCTCTCCACAGGTAGAGCGAGGCCCCAGGGCAGTTATCAGGTTGAGTTGATGATGGTTACTGATGTAGCACAGGGTAGGTGATGCAGTAAATAATTTGAGGACACAGCAGGGTGCACTCTTCACATTTTACTCGCAGTTCTGACAGTTCTCCAGGTTTTCAACAACCAGCTGGGTGCTGTAAGGGTTCCTGCCAACTCTATGGTAAGTTAGGTTCACTTTACTGGGACCCCTTCCTGGTGTACCTTCCCGGGTCGTCTCTCTGCGCTGGCTTTCACCGTCCCGCCCTGCGCTTAACACTCAGTGTCCCAAGTCAGCAGCCTCGGGTCCTGACGGGCGACGTTTTCCTAGTCCACTTGACCCTATGCGGCTGCCTTTTCAGCAATTAAGTGTGGATTTGGCTGCTGCATATGAAGATACTGCAGCCTCCGGTTCGCTAGCTGAGTCCTACAGTCTCTCCACTAGTCTGGGGCTGATCCCCTCTGCGACCAGATCCCTCCACCTTACTCCGGTCACGTCGGCGTGGATTCAGGTGCTACAGATGGATTCTTCACTTCCCGTGCCCCTAGAACCCCTCCAGTGTCTCTAGAGCCCTTCATTGGCTTCTCCGTCCGTCCTCTCTTTCCCTTGTCCTGGGACGAGCCTCTCACCACTCCAGTCCCCAGGACAACTCTCTTGTCACTCCACTCATGACAGACTCCTGTCACAAACTACACAATAACTGTCTTCTTCTCGACTTTTCTACATGTCTCTCTGACGTCAGTCGCGTGCCTTATGTCCCCAACGTATGTTCTCCATTGTCACTACTTCTTTCACTACTTCCTAGTGTGCTCCCCTTATCTACTTCCTCTACCCACACCCTCTACCTAGTTCCTTCCCTCTCCAGCCTGGGATGGGGCCCTCCCTCAATAGGGTCCGCCCAGATCTCCTGGCCTGGAGTGGTGTGGTGTTGGGTGCTGGTGAGTGGGTGCCGGGCAGTTCCCCTCCTTAACCAAGAGTGGGATACCACACCTCTGGCTGAGGTGCAGTACCTCTGTGGTGACTTGACCCTCAGGGGCGCCACATCTTGGCCTCTGTCAAAGGCATCTAGCGCGGACGTACCATGAAGCTCCTTGCTCAATCGGTCAGCCCAACCTACTGTGTACCATTTATGATACTGATCTTCATATAAGACAAAGAAGCGGGGGTCTAACTAGAATAGGTGCTGGGGTTGCATTCGCACCTGGGCCCTAGAGCTAGGAGGCCCCAAAACTCCCTTTGGTCCATGGGAAAAGATTAATGCTGTTAAAGATATGCCACAATTGGATCTTTTGCATCAAGGCCCATGAGCTTCAAGTTACACCACTGCAAAGAAGGCATGGCAGGATCTAGCTACTGCTTCTTCTCCCCTGACCAAGCAATTTTAAGAAATAGAACTGATCTACATGTATATGTCTTTCAATGTCTTTATTGGCATTTCTGAGGAAAAATAAGGATTAAGGTGACAATTGCAGTGGCCCTATGATCTCATCTGTAGCATCCTACTGCCGTAAAACATTGTTTGCAATCCAGTAATGTTACCCATGATGCTGCACTAGGGCGGTATAAATAACTGTGGTACTGTGCAGTATTATATTAATATATCTTACACGGAAGCTGCGTGCCATTATGTAGCAGTCAGGGGTATTTCTCATTAGGATGTTTAATATGACACAACGCTGTTGTATATACCTGGGGGACATATCATTTGGTTATTTATCATGGTGTGTATCACCAGGATAGATTTGCTTTATTCCCCTGCCGGACAATTACATATTAATCCATGTCATAATGAAAATGAAATTTTGTGGAGGTAAATGGATTTAATGTGTTTTTCATATGTAATGCGTATGATGAAGATTGCTGAGCTTAATATTGGTCCCAGAGTCATTTGTTGTATAGAGGGAGAGGGATCTACATAAAGAGTAATTATCTAATAGGATTGCATTATATATGTACAGTAGATGCTTTCTTAAAACTAGTGATGAGCGAGCACTTCAATGTTCGAGTGCTTGGTTATCGAAACAAGCAGATCGGACTATCAGATGGGTTCGACTCGTGTACTTAGTATAATGGAAGTCAATGGGAAGATCTTCCAGAAAAATGCTCAAGTTTCCCATTGACTTTCATTATACTTGGTACACGAGTTGAGACGGTCCGAGCGTCCCAACCTGCTCGTTTCAAGTAACGAGCACTCAAACACTGAAGTGCTCGCTCATCACTAGTTAAAACCCTCCATGAATGAAAACCATAGAAAACATAAAGCTCCGACATTTAGAAGTAGGCACCCTGGTCCCTTAAGTGTTCACCAGGCTGTATAGCAGCTTACTAGAATCATTAAGCTGGTAACTAGTGATGAACGAGGACTACCATGCTTGGCGGCTCGACACTTGAATCGAGCAGTTGGACACTGAGACGGGCGCGACTTGTGTACTCAGCATAATTTAAGTCAATCAGTAGTTTGAGCATTTTTCTGGAGGATCTTCCAGAAAAATGCCTGAGTTACCCATTGACTTCCATTATACTCGGTACTTGACTCGCGCCCATTCAAGCATCAACTGCTAGATTTGAATACTGAACACCTGAGCATGGTAGTGCTCGCTCATCCCTACCGGTAACGCATACTGGCTAGTCAATTGCTCCATGATGGTCCACCATCTATAGACATATTGTGAGGACCTTCCGTTATGATTCCTTTCCACCAATTGACACATGTCTTTGCTTTGCACTAGTACTAAATGTAGTAAATCAAAGAACTAATTAGGAACCTCTGAAAAGTTTAGAGCATTATCACCTCTATACCAGGTGATACCCCCGATTTTCTGGCATAGACTTACATCGTCATCACCTTGGAGTCTCCTGTTCTCCTCCATTCTCCGGTGATTTTCTTCGTAAACCCTTTCAACTGCTCTTCTGCAAAAAGAAGTCATAAGAATAAGGGTTCTTTACGATTATCATCATGGACCAATCTTTCTGTGTACACTTAGTGCACATATTCTTTATTGTTTGCAAAATCCTGCTTGGTTGTGCTTCAATAAAGGGAAGCTATCATTACAAATTTACCTATCATTTACAGTAATTCAAGTTTTTGTGTTACATTTATTTCTTTACATCTTTGGCAATTTTTCTTTTCCATATCACTATCTGAATTAAAATTGAGACATCTTGGAGTTTTCACAATGGCCACTGGAGCTTTTTTTAGAGTCTACCTTCCTGTTTCAAGAAATAACACTTGTACATTAGCAGCAGTAGACTGACTCTGACCCTATCTTTTGTATTGAAGCATCTAATGAGCATGTACAAAGGTTTTTCAGAAGACAACTAGAGCTTGTGGATCCTGTGTTATCAGCTGTGCATAGGTAAAAAATGTTTGTACCGTGTTAGCCAGTAGATAGAAAAATATATATTAGAATCTGAGAGTCCTAAGTGGCTGATACCTTTTAATGGCTAACTGAAAAGATGGTAAGAAAAAGCAAGCTTTCAAGACTCTATGGCCTCTTCTGATGAATTATGACTAATTATGGCTAATTATGTCTTTATGTATTTATACTTTCATTGAGGAATTTTCAAGTCTTGGTCCAAAACAACCACTAATCAAAGAACAATAAAACTGTCTGTGCCTCTTATTCCTGAACTCTGACTTTACTCCCCCAGCTGCTCTTCCCCCTTCCAAGACTGACCACTATATACTGCTTTATGTCAACCATCTTATTTACTGCATTGTCCATCCCTATATATGTGTATATATTAGTGTGTTCAGAATGTGTCCTTATTAGCCTGATGAAGAGACCATAGAGTCTCGAAAGCTTGCTTTTTCTTACCACCTTTTCAGTTAGCCATTAAAAGGTATCAACCACGGAAGACTCCCAGCTGTGCATAGAAGTGTAATCTGCCTTTGTAATCCTGCCTGTGATGATATGAAACTGCTGACAACCCTTCCTGAAAGGACAAAAAGTATGAGTCTACAATAATCCCAAAGGGTATTGTGAAAATCACAGGATTACTAATTTTGCTTTGTAATAAGGATCGGATAACTCTATCTGTACTTCTATACATCTGTATATTGATCGATTACCAGTATCACCACATTCCGGAGAGCAGGGAGGGTACCTGTAATGAGTGTGCCGCATCCTGATGTTAACTCTGGACCTGGAGTCATGGGGTCTCAGCATTTAATTGATCACAGGCCTTGTGTAGAGGTCACTTAGCTATTGTTTTGTTGATATACATCCTCTTCTATGCTGAAGGGGTTAAGGACCTCTTCTCTGCTGGCTGAGTATTGTCTTAACCTTCATTCCAGCTGCAGCTTAGGATTGTTTCCCCCTTCTGCTATAGCTACCATCCCCTGATTCCTAGCACCACTCCATGCTGGATATAGAATTTGTAATTTGCTCACGGTCATTGAGCTTGTTCCTGTGTTGCAGAGGTGTCATTCCTTTTGCAGCAGCGAAGTTACTTTCTGGAGAAAGTTGGGAGGGTACCTGTAATGAGTGTTCCACATCCTTATGTTAACTCAGGACCTGGAGTCATGAGGTCTCAGCATTTAATTGATCACAGGCACCACTCCATGCTGGATATAGAATTTGTAATTTGCCCACGGTCATTGAGCTTGTTCCTGTATAGCAGAGGTGTCATTCCTTTTGCAGCAGAAAAGTTACTTTCTGGAGAAGTCCCTGGGGTCCATTTTATACCTGCTGCGTTGCCTGTGTTCCCTGTTAGCTTTCTTTCCTGCTCCTTCCCTCCATTCTGTGGGAGAAGGGGGTGTTTGGTGAGTCACAACCAAGAGAATAACAAGATATAAGATCCAGGCATCCCCACCTTCAGGTGTAATTTTGGGGACAGGGACTAACCTAGGGATCCCTAGTTTGTGGGACAGGTCAAGTGCACACTGTACCTGGTGTGACACTTTCTCACCCTTGTCAGTCTTCATGCTTGATTTGACCACATCACAACACATACAGAGCAGGATGGTATATCAAATCCCAAATTAAATATAGGACAGGGTCACCCTCAGCCTAATTCAGGTGGAAGTGGGTGATATTGGATATATAGAGAATATAAGGTGTTTTATGAAACAGCACATTTTGAGTCGCTCGGGGACAGATTGTAATTATTATATGACCTGACAATACCTGAGAATAAATACTTTGGTTGGATGCTGGAAATATTTCTAGTAAAGACTAGCAGAGTCCTTGTAGACTCCACAACATAACCTTTTCAGGGGTAGCGATGTAGTGGAGATTCTTTGGACAACTTAAGTATTTAATGCTTCAGATGAAGTTGAGAAATGAAATTCCTTCTTGGTTGAGTTCCCTAAAGTAATTGCCAATGTCACCAGCTTTTTCTATAACTTCTACATAAATTGCCAAATTAAAGTGTTACTGTGACTTCAGAATAAGCTGTCGTGTGTGTATATGTGAGATTAAAATACCATTGTAGCTTCTATGTAATTGTCAGGTGTCTCTGAGCTAGTGGGTGGAGACTAGCTATTAATATGTCTCCCAGACACAGTAACATGAGGGATTCCTGCTCTCCGTAGCACATAATATTATACAGCAGTACTGAGCAGTGTATCTGTGATTCCAGCACCAGGGAAAAAAACACTTGAAAGCAGCAGCAAATATGCGTGTCTCTCCAGCCCTGTTACTCTCTGCAGCAGCTTCAGCCAAACACCCATAGACTTTTATGGGCAGCATTTAGAATCTGATTCCTCAGTGAGCAGTCTTCCAACTTCAAGACATATTAATTTGAGCAGTGAATTCTTAGTAAAATAATGATCAGTGCAACAGGAAGGAGGGAGGATAAGAAATGCACAATAAGTAGACAAAGAGGATTTTTTTCAAGATATCTTAAAAAGTTTATCTTGTACTATTAATTTCTGACCAAAAAAGACACATCAGAGTACCAATTATCATCATTGCCAGTCATCATCCTTGACTTGACTTCATCATGAGTCAAGCTTATCAAATACACCAATATAAGTAGGACAGGGTGACCCTGAGCTCAGAGGAAGTGGGTGGTATAGGAGCTTTGCTAAATACTATGCCACACAGATGTCACTCAAGTCTTAAACAGTGGTGTGAAAAATAATTTTCCCCCTTCTTGAGTTATTTTTTTGCATGTTTGTCACACGTAAATGATTCAGATCACCAAACAAATTGAAATGTTAGACAAAAGTAACACAAAATGCATTCTTAAATTAAGGTATTTATTATTAAGGGAAAAAGAAATCCAAACCTACAGGGCCCTATGTGAAAAAGTGATTCCTCCCTTAAAACATAAATTATCTGTGGTTTATCGCATCTTTGGGAAGCTGAGTTCAATTTTTCTAGCCACACTCAGGCCTGATTACTGCCACACCTATTCTCAATCAAGAAATCACTTAAATGGGACCTGCTTGACAAAGTGAAGTAGGCCAAAAGATCCTCAAAGCTAGACATCGTGCCGTGATTCAAAGAAATTAAGGTACAAAAGAGAAAAAAAAGTAATTGAAATATACGAGTGTGGAAAAGGTTATAAAACCATTTCTAAAGGTTTGGGACTCCAGCAAACCACAGTGAGACCCATTATCCAAAAATAGCGAGTACATGGAACAGTAGTGAACCTTCCCAGGAGTGGCCTGTCGACCAGAATTACCCCAAGAGTGCAGCAAAAACGTATCCAAGAGGCCACAAAAGACGCCACAACAGCATCCAAAGATCTGCAGGCCTTCTTTAAGGTCAGTGTTCATGATGCTATCATATGAAAAAGATTGGTCAAATATGGTCGCATGGCAGAGACCCAAGATGAAAACCACTGAGCAAAAAGAACATAAAAGCTTAGTTCAGTTTCACAAGAAAACATCTTGATAATTTCCAAGACTTTTGGGAGAATACTCTGTGAACTGATGAGACAAAAGTTGGACTTTCTGGAAGGTGAATGTCCCATTACATCTGGGTAGAAGTAACACAGCATTTCAGAAAAGGAACATCATACCAACAGTGAAGTATAGTGGTAGGCAGTGTGATTGTCTGGGGATGTTTTGCTGGTTCAGGACCTGGAAGACTTCCTATGGTAAATGGAACCATGAATTCTGCCCTCTACCAAAAAATCCTGAAGGAGAATGACTGGCCATCTGTCCGTGACCTCAACCTGAAGAGCACTTAGGTTATGCAGCAGAGCAAGGATCCAAAACACCAGCAAGTCACCTCTGTATGGCTGAAGAAAAACAAAATGAAGCTTTTGGAGTGGCCTAGTCAAAGTCCTGACCTTAACCTGATTGAGATACTGTGGTATTACCTTAAAAAAGCAGTTCATGCCTGGAAACCTCCAATGTGGCTCAATTATAACAATTCTGCAAAAATTCCTCCAGAGCATTGTAAAAGACTCATTACCAGTTATCACAAACACTTGATTGCAGTTGTTGCTGCTAAGGGCCCAATCAGTTATTAGGTTTAGGGGACTATTACTTTTTCACACAGGGTTCTGTAGGTTTGGATTTCTTTTTTCCTTAATAATAAAGATCTTCATTTATAAATGGCATTGTGACGACCCCGCTGTAAGGCTGAGCTGCTGGTAAGGCAGCACCCCGAGAACCCCGAGACCCTTAACCCCTATACAGGGATCTGGAATTATAGCGGGGCCCCGGAGGTAGCTACCTATGGGAGCAGCAGAGCAGGGAGGTCGTCTGGGAAGGGAAAAATCAGGAAGCGAAGAACGTAGTCAGGAGTCCGAGTCAAAACCGAGAGGGCAGTGAAGGTACAAAATCGTCAGGCGGTACAGAGTCGAAAATCCAGGCAAAGGTCAGAGTCAAAACCGAGAGGGCAGCGAAGGTACAAAATCGTCAGGCGGTACAGAGTCGAAAATCCAGGCAAAGGTCAGAGTCAAAGCAAATACACACTATGTCACTTGGGGAACCAAAACTATATCTGGCGGCCTGCAAGACAGGCTCCAATGTATTTGAAGGGTGCGGCTACCTCCCATAGGCTGGAGCTCACAGCCTGATGACCTCATCCGGACCGCCCCTAGAGCCAGGCCAGATGGAGATGCACGACTGGCTCCACCCATCCCACCTCTGACAGAAGAACGCAGGCTGCGCCTAACGGACACCTCTGCAGGGCCCGCTCTTCTGCGACCAACACCACCCAGAGGGGAAACGCAGCGGCGCTCAGCGACAGAGGCAGACGTCGCTGGAGCTGGTCCATATGTGGACAAGGCCCTCCTATCACCAGCACCACCAGACGAAGGAATCCGGCTCCCCCCAGCGGCCGCGGCAGGAACACCGGCCACTGTGGACAAGGCCCTCCTATCACCAGCACCACCAGACGAAGGAATCCGGCTCCCCCCAGCGGCCGTGGCAGGAACACCGGCCACCGAGTCCAATGGCGATGTGACAGTACCCCCCCCTCTACGAGGGGCCTCCGGACCCACAAAACCCGGTTTATTGGGATGAAGAAGATGAAACTTCCGGATCAAACCCTTGGCATGGATATTACGGGCAGGCACCCAGGACCTCTCCTCCGGACCATAGCCCTTCCAATGTACCAGATACTGCACGGATCCTCTCACTAAGCGGGAATCAAGGATCCGCTGAACTTCGTATTCCACGGCACCCCCGACCAAGACCGGAGGAGGAGGGGACCGGACAGGACGAATCGGAGATCGGTACAATTTGAGAAGGGATTTATGGAATACATTGGGCAGTTTGAATGATTGAGGGAGCTTCAGACGAAAGGCTACAGGGTTAATCACGTCGATTATTTCGTACGGACCAATAAACCTGGGACCTAGTTTGGCAGACGGCACTTTGAGCTTGATATTTTTCGTGGACAACCAAACTTTGTCCCCAACTCCCAGGTCCGGACCCTTGGAACGCCGTTTATTAGCAGAAGACGCCTGCCTAGTCTGAGCCCCCTTTAAGTTTTTGTTCACTTCAGACCAGATAGTCTTTAACTGATCTACGGACCTTTCTACCCCAGGGACGTCAGAAAGCCTAGAAGAAAATGAACAAAAGCGCGGGTGCAGCCCATGATTACAGTAGAAAGGGGTGGTCTTGATGGACTCCTGGTACTGGTTATTCATGGCGAATTCTGCTAGTGGCAGATGTTCCACCCAATCAGATTGCTGCTCAGAGACATAACAACGTAGATACTGTTCGAGAGCTTGATTAGCGCGCTCGGTTTGACCATTGGTTTCAGGGTGATAGGCAGAAGAAAAGGAATAGTCAATTCCAATCCGTTTACAGAATGCCCTCCAAAACTTAGAAACGAACTGGGTGCCCCTGTCAGAAACAATATTCACAGGAACACCATGCAATCGCACAACATGATTAATGAATACTTTGCTCAGGGTCTCGGAATTAGGTAACCCGGACAGCGGAACAAAATGACACTGCTTGCTGAATCTGTCTACCACTACCCAGATACAAGTCTTCCCTTCTGAGAGTGGCAGGTCAGTAATAAAATCCATGGAGATATGAGTCCAAGGACCCTCAGGGGTAGGCAAGGACTGGAGCAACCCAGCGGGGCGGTTGCGGGGAGTCTTAGCGCGAGCACAGGTTTCACAAGCCAGTACATATTCCTTACAGTCCTTTACTATGGTTGGCCACCACAAATTCCTGGTTACAAGTCTGATGGTGTTATTGATACCAGGATGCCCTGCGAGGACAGAATCATGAGCTTCCTTAAGGACTTTGAGGCGGTATGTGGCAGGGACGAATAGTTTCTGGGCAGGAGTAGTGTCAGGGGCCTGTTCTGGAGATCTACGAATCTCTTCCAGAAGGTCCAAGGACACAGCCGAGACAACAATCCCCTTGGCTAAAATGGGAGTCGGTTCAACGTCCCCGACTTGTACGGGGCAAAAACTTCGAGACAGGGCATCAGCCCTCACATTTTTGGTACCTGGTCGGAAAGTGATAACAAAATCAAATCTGGAGAAGAACAAAGCCCACCTAGCCTGTCTAGGATTCAGTCTTTTTGCTGACTCCAAGTAGGTCAGGTTTTTGTGGTCAGTGATTACGGTAATCTTATGTTTGGCGCCTTCGAGGAAGTGGCGCCATTCCTCGAAGGCCCATTTGATTGCCAACAACTCTCGGTTACCTATGTCATAATTCATCTCGGTAGATGAAAATTTTCGGGAAAAGAAGGCACACGGACGAAGCTGAGTGAGGGATGCAGTGCCTTGTGACAGCACTGCTCCCACTCCAACTTCAGAGGCATCTACCTCTACAATGAACGGGCGGTCCAGATCAGGCTGAACCAATATTGGGTCAGAGGAGAAACATTCCTTTAATTTAGAAAATGCATAAATTGCTTCAGGCTTCCAATTAACCACATCCGCCCCTTTACGTGTCAAATCAGTGAGAGGTTTGGCTATCTCGGAAAACCCTTTAATAAATTTGCGGTAATAGTTAGCGAAACCCAAAAATCGCTGCAGTGCCTTCAGAGACTTGGGTTGTACCCATTCCTTAATGGGTTTAATTTTGGCAGGATCCATGCGAAAACCTTTAGCAGATATAATATACCCCAAAAAGTTTATCGCCTCCTCCATGAAGACACATTTCTCTAATTTGGCGAATAGAGAATGCTCTCTGAGTCTTTGGAGCACAGTACGGACATGTCGGACGTGTGACCAAAGACCAGGAGAAAAAACCAGAATGTCGTCCAAATAAACGACTACATATACACCACTGATGTCTCTGAATATATCGTTCACGAAATTCTGAAAAACTGCAGGTGCGTTGCTTAACCCGAACGGCATTACGAGATACTCAAAATGGCCGAGAGGCGTATTGAACGCGGTCTTCCACTCATCGCCTTCTTTTATACGGACCAGGTTATATGCTCCCCTGAGGTCCAGTTTAGTGAAATACCTGGCTCCCAACAGCTGATTATAAAGATCAGGGATGAGTGGAAGAGGATACTGGTTTTTTACAGTGATCGCGTTTAATTCGCGGTAATCAATGCAAGGTCTGAGGCCGCCATCTTTCTTTCCCACAAAAAAGAAACCGGCCCCTACTGGTGAGGTGGACAGTCTAATATACCCTTTTCTCAGACTGTCTGCAATGTAATCATTCATAGCCTGACGTTCAGGACCAGAGAGATTAAATATTCTCCCCTTTGGGAGACGAGAAGCAGGTATCAAATCTATGGCGCAATCATACTTTCTGTGAGGGGGTAATTTCTCTGATTCCTGAATAGAAAACACATCCTCAAAATCTCTAAAGGCAAATGGTACAAATGGAGGAGTCTTGACCTTCACTTGGTTTACAGATAGCGAGATACAGTGTTCCTGACACTTTGGGCTCCAGCGCACGATGTCACCCAAGTGCCAGTCTATGACTGGGTTATGTTTGCGTAACCATGGCATGCCCAGGACTACTGCAGATGATAAATTATTGATAGCAAAAAATGACACATTTTCAACATGTAAAGACCCCACCAGCATTGACACTTCCTCAGTGACAAATTCCACTTCACCCTGGATGAGGGGAGTGCCATTAACTGCGGTGGTTCTAATGGGGGCATTAAGCCTCAGCAGTGGTACACCAAGAGTCCTAGCTACCTGGGGATCTATGAAATTGCCCTCTGAACCACTGTCAACATAAGCCTCTAAACACACAGATTTCTTAAGGTAAGATAAAGAAATAGGTAATAAAACTTTGGCAGCATCTGCTGGCAATACCTTAGCACCCGGGCAGGCAGAGCCAGAGCCCCCCAGGTGCTGACATCCAGGGTATGAGGCCTTCTGATCTCCAGTGTTCCTGCAGAGGACTCCAGCTTCTGGCTTGTACAGCATGTTGAATGAGATGATGGGAGTGTTCCTCCACAGGACTGAGAAGCTAGACACAGGCAGGTGCCTTGAGGGAGCAATCAGCAGACACAGCTCAGAGAAAAGAAAAAAAAAACCATTGGGAAAAGGTAAAAGGAATGCTTATATATATAGTCTATCTATATATATAAAGAATGGTGTGGCCAGATATAATGTGACGACCCCGCTGTAAGGCTGAGCTGCTGGTAAGGCAGCACCCCGAGAACCCCGAGACCCTTAACCCCTATACAGGGATCTGGAATTATAGCGGGGCCCCGGAGGTAGCTACCTATGGGAGCAGCAGAGCAGGGAGGTCGTCTGGGAAGGGAAAAATCAGGAAGCGAAGAACGTAGTCAGGAGTCCGAGTCAAAACCGAGAGGGCAGTGAAGGTACAAAATCGTCAGGCGGTACAGAGTCGAAAATCCAGGCAAAGGTCAGAGTCAAAACCGAGAGGGCAGCGAAGGTACAAAATCGTCAGGCGGTACAGAGTCGAAAATCCAGGCAAAGGTCAGAGTCAAAGCAAATACACACTATGTCACTTGGGGAACCAAAACTATATCTGGCGGCCTGCAAGACAGGCTCCAATGTATTTGAAGGGTGCGGCTACCTCCCATAGGCTGGAGCTCACAGCCTGATGACCTCATCCGGACCGCCCCTAGAGCCAGGCCAGATGGAGATGCACGACTGGCTCCACCCATCCCACCTCTGACAGAAGAACGCAGGCTGCGCCTAACGGACACCTCTGCAGGGCCCGCTCTTCTGCGACCAACACCACCCAGAGGGGAAACGCAGCGGCGCTCAGCGACAGAGGCAGACGTCGCTGGAGCTGGTCCATATGTGGACAAGGCCCTCCTATCACCAGCACCACCAGACGAAGGAATCCGGCTCCCCCCAGCGGCCGCGGCAGGAACACCGGCCACTGTGGACAAGGCCCTCCTATCACCAGCACCACCAGACGAAGGAATCCGGCTCCCCCCAGCGGCCGTGGCAGGAACACCGGCCACCGAGTCCAATGGCGATGTGACAGGCATCTTGTGGTTACTTGTGTTATCTTTGTCTAATATTTACATTTCTTTGAGGATCAGAAACATTTAAGTGTGGCAGATAAGCAAAAGAATAAGAAATCAGGAAGGGGGCAAATACTTTTTCACACAACTTTAGATGCCAGAAATGTTTTATCCTATTCTGAGCAGAATCCTTTGATAAAGCGCAATCTGACATGAGGCTGTAGAGAGAAGAGTTAATCGCACTGAGCAGTCACTGCTCTGTTTTCTAGTGTCAGCAATTGAGGGCAGGGGGTGTAGTATCAGCAGAACGTGCAAGTCGGGGGGCGCATGAAAAAGAAACAAATCTAGGGCGATTAGACGGAGCTGAGAGAAGAAAATAATTATCCGGAGATAGAGAGAAGCAAACCGGACTTATAATGAGGTTTCGCTGATCGACAAGACAGAGCGAGAGAGGGAGAGCTGCAGGAAAGGAAAAAAAAAAAAGATAATTGCTTGATAGATTCTATTACTTTTTTAGAAACAGAGATGGCAAATGATGGCTAAGTGTATTTAATTAGAGTGGGGGTGTCTGCTGGCTGCCAGAGAT
Organism: Allobates femoralis; assembly: GCA_033576535.1. Classification (NCBI taxonomy): domain Eukaryota; kingdom Metazoa; phylum Chordata; class Amphibia; order Anura; family Aromobatidae; genus Allobates; species Allobates femoralis. The sequence goes on along the minus strand of JARQOC010000010.1, from coordinate 101,166,284 downwards.
TCTCAGAAGCAGGCAGAGTGCAGGTGTGAGGGAGTGCGGGCACATAGAGCGAGCGTCTGACTGTGCCAGGGGTTGGCAGGGTGGGGAGTGGGTTATTCTAGCTCAGATAATAGTCTGATGACTCTTCTTCCAATCTTATCTCCGTCTATAGAGATGATAAATGGTTATGACATCACATAGTGGACGAGCAGAGGCGTAGTGTGAATCTCCAGGGCTCCAGGGCACCATCTGTACTAGGCTTACCCGCCAAGACCAGTATATGATATGATGTTTGTGTAAAATCTTTATACATTGAAAAAAGTAAACCATCTTAATTTAATCTTGTATTGCGGTACATGTGCTATCTGCATAGTGCGAATAGTGTAAGCATGCAAGGTGTCAGCATAGCACGCCTTATGCGCTGTCCCGCAGACAACATATACGTCCACTCCACAGGCTAGGTGATAAATGTATGAACGTTGGTGGTCCGGATGCTGAGACCTCTACCAATCCCAAGAACGAGTGGCTAAAGTCTCCTGTGTGAATAAAACAGAAGTGAGCATGTGCGACCACCACTTGTATTGATGGCATAAAAGAGGTGGTCACACATGCTCACTAAATATTTATTTGCAAAACAGAAAAAATATTTATTCGGATAGGAAACTTGAGACTCCCTTTTCAAGCTTGGTAGAGGTCACAGAAGTTGGACCACCAGTGAAGATATCTCCTAGCTGCAGGCTTGGTTATAAATGTCATTTATAGGACAAGCCTGCTGAAGGCAGAGGTGTATTGTCAAATGCGGGAGTCCAAGTAGGTTGTCCTAAGGCATGGATACTATAGAGTAGACAGGTCAATCAGGAGCCTAAGGGCCACGTCACACCAGGTGACGTCGCTGGAGATGTCGGCGGCGACGGCGCGGAGCGTGCATGTTTTTGGCGCCCCGCCAGCGTCACCGTCCCCCATTTACATGGGGTGACACCTCCGGTGTCTAAT
>JARQOC010000010.1:101118443-101165212 GCA_033576535.1 Allobates femoralis | reverse complement strand
ACTACTTGGATGGGGGATCCTGGCTGGTCGGTTCCCGGATCCGTGCCCTGGACCCTAAGTGGCAGGGATGGTGGGGGAATGATGATGGTGGTGGGAGAAGGGAATGTTGTCGTGATGCCACCTGTGGTACCTGGTAAGTTAGATACCAGCACTGCAGGCCAGCCGCTGAGGTGATGTGATGCAGCTTGGGTGTTACAGCTCCCCACAGGTGGAGCTTTACCTCAGAGCAGCGGGGAAGGATGAGGGGAGTCGTAGTAGCGTCTCTGAGGTGAACGCTGTGGGCAGCGGCGGTGAAACAGGCACACACACACAATAGTCTTTGTTTCGGTAATTTTTACTGATGTCCGGTAACAGGTATAGTCCAGGAAGGTAACCAGGTACTCGGTGCAATTTGGGACTTTCACCTTGGAGAGTTGTGAGGCCTGCTCTGTCATTGTGTACAGTGGTTTGGGGTAGCTCTGCCTATAACTGAACTCGCCGCTCCTTCTCACTCTCAGGGTGTTACTCTGTAATTGACTATGAGGACCTCCTGTGGGAACCCCTATTCTCCTTTTGGGCCCCTGGTCCTGTGCTTGGTCAAGTTTGAGTGTCTCTTAGTTTGTTACCTAAGGGGGATTAGATCCTCTTGGTCCTTCCGGGCTTTTCCTCCTACAATGGATAATTAGCAGTGTCAGACTCCGGTGTGCGGGTGGGCTAAAGGGAAACCTCTTAGGGTGAGTGCCCACAGGATGTTTTTGCTGCGTTTTTGGTGCATTCTCTGCATGCAGAAAACCATTGGTTTTATGGTAATGTATGCTAATTTGTTCCTGTGGTTTTGATTCCCAGCAAAACCAATGTGTTTCACAGAAACGCTGTGCCCACACATTGGTTTTGCAAGTGTCAAGAACTGTCAAATATCTGCGTTTTTGGTGCGGATGGGAAAGAATTGACATGTTAATTATTTTCCTGCGTTTTTGCTAAAGTCAATGGAAAAAACGCAGGAAAAACGCAGCTATCAAAAACGCAGTAAAAATGTGCAAAAAATGCGCAGAAAATGCAGACAAGATAATAGCTAATCTGCTGTCAAGAACTCTAGGATCCTCAGGTTTTGCTGCATTCCTGACTGCTTAAAAAAACGTCCTGTGGGCACATACCCTTATGTTCCCTTCTTTAGTTCCCTTCTACTCCTTCACTGGCCTCCGTCCCTCTCTCTAGGGTGCAGCACATATGGTCAGTGTCCTCTGGTTCTGGGTCTGGTGTGGCTACAGAAACCGGCTCTTTCCAGTACCTTCTCTTAGGCTGTTTCACTGGACTTCTTCTCTCTTCACTGCTCTTTATAGGGGAACTGGCTTAAAGCGAACCTGTCACCCCCTCCAGGCATCTAAAGATACCATAGCCACCTTCTGCAGCACTAAGGCTGCAGTCTCAGAAGGTGTCTATAGCATTTATGCTCCCTTGATTCACTGAAATAAAGACTTATATAAAATCTGTTTCAAACCAGATCCAAGACCGGGAGGCGGGTTTTCAAGTGTCTGTCTCCCTCCTCTGTGGTGTCAGTCATCCCTCTCTGCTCTCTGTGCACCGCCTCCAGGGCCATCTCCCTGCATTACAGAGCTTTGTCAGCTCTGCTACAACACAGAGCTGCTGGTATAGGAGACCCCACAGTAGTAAATCTAGCAGGAGGATCGTGAGCAGAACAGCAGACAGAGCACTGCCTGCTATGTAGCAGCCCTTGAGCTGAGCAGGTTTCACTTTCAGTTTCCTGTACCCACCAGCATTGCTCCTCAGCCCCTGATCTAAAGCACAAACTCAACTCTGCTGCACTGCTGGCAGCTCAGCTCAAGGCTGCTACGTAGCAGGCAGTGCTTTGTCTGCTCAGGATCCTCCTGCTAGATTTACTACTGTGGGGTCTCCTATAACAGCAGCTCTATGTTGTAGCAGAGCTGACAAAGCTCTGTAATGGAGGGAGATGGCCCTGGAGGCGGCACACAGAGAGCAGAGAGGGATGACTGACACCACAGAGGAGGGAGACAGACACTTGAAAACCCGCCTCCCGGTCTTGGATCTGGTTTGAAACAGATTTTATATAAGTCTTTATTTCAGTGAATCAAGGGAGCATAAATGCTATAGACGCCTTGTCAGAATGCAGCCTTAGTGCTGCAGAAGGTGGCTAGGTTATCTTTAGATGCCTGGAGGGGGTGACAGGTTCGCTTTAAGGCAGCCAGTAGAGCTCCCTCTATAGGTCTTGGGTGGAAGGTGTTGTGTGCTGTGTGTACCAACGTGTGAATCCCTCCTTGCACCGGTGGGTCCTGTGGCAATCCCCAGCAGGGGTGCCACACTCCCACCATGCCGAGTGCCCAGACATAACTGATCCCACACTTGTACACTCTGAAGAGCTGTTCAGTTTTCCATTCATAGATTCGGGCCTCTTGCCCAATCCACTTTAAGTGGGTCATGAGGAGATCGTATGTAGCGATATTTGAGCAGCCACGATCGCACGAAGGTGACGGTGGGAACGTGTCACAACAAAAGGTGGATGATGATCAGACACAATTGCCAGAAAGTCAGGAGGAGGACCAGGGTGCAGAAGTGGGAGACAATGTGGTGGATGATCCAGTAACTGACCCAACCTGGCAGGAGGACATGCAGAGCGAGGAAAGTTGCGCACAGGGGGAGGGAGGTGTAGCATCACAATAGGCCGGAAGAAGAAGGGTGGTGGCTGCAGACAGAAGGCGCGCAACCGTTTCCCGTAACACCAACATGACTCAAGTTGCTAGTACAAAAGTTAGGTCTTCCTGAGTCTGGCTGTTTTTTAAGGAGTCTGCAGATAATTCAAAAATGGCCATTTGCAACACCTGTCATGCCAGCATCAGCAGGGGTAGCAAAACTAGCAGCCTGACCACCACCACCAGCATGATCAGGCACATGGGAACAAAGCACCCGACTTTGTGGGATGTACCAGAGGGTCCAGGAGCAGTGTCTGCGGGTGACACCGCTGCTTCTTCCACTGTTGTGTGTGCAAGCCAATCCCCTGTCCATGGTGCATGTGAAGATGCCTCCTGTCCTGCACCTGTCGTTGCACAATCAGAAATGCCACCATAATCAACCACATCCTTGTCCCAGCGCTGTGTTCAGATATCCATACCCCAGTCGTTGGAACGCAAGCGCAAATACACTGACAACACCCTACAGGCCACACTCCTAAATTCGCTCATTTTGTGACTGCTTGCGCTGGAAATGTTGCTTTTTAGGCTAGTGGAGACAGAAGCATTCCGCAACCTGATGGTGGCGGCTGTCCCTCGTTACTCGGTCCCCAGCCGCCACTATTTCTCATGCTGTGCCAACCCTGCATTATACATTTGAGTCAACCGGCAGGGCTATTGGGTACTCGGGAACCAGGTAGTTCTGCAGCTGGGGATTACGGATGGTCGAGACCTGGCCTTGTGCCCTGGGTGATCAATGAAAAGTGGTTTAATAATAAAAAGAGAATAAAAATAAAACGGGAAATGTCTCGTGACGCCCCTACTGTGTCTGGTGACTGCACCAGCACTGCAGGGCAGATCTCAGAGGAGATGTGATTGCGGCAAGGATGACTATGCTCCCCGTAGGTGTAGCGGATTTTCCTCAGGGCAGCAGTGGATGATGGGGTTTGTACGCAGGAGTCCAGCGCAGCACACAGTCTCTGTGAAGGAAGCAAGAGTATGGCTCCTCTTTTGCACACGGCACACAGTTCTTCACTTTGCACGGGTCTTTACTGGAAATCACAGGCAATATGACGGTTTCAGTTCACGGTATCTCTGGCTTGGGTAGTAGACAAGGATTTTGTATGTCACTTAGGAGACCTTCGCTGTTCTTGACTTCCTCCAGTGTTCCTGCACGCAGAGCTTCCAGCCAGTCCCTCGGGTCCCTCTTCTGGGGCTTTATGTACAAGAAGGATTAGAGAACAGGGTAGCGGAGCGCTCCTCTACGACCGCTCACATACCGAGCCACGTCTTGGACGTTTTGTTATTTTGCCATTTCTGGTATCTGTGTGTAGCTGAGTTGTCAGTATGTTATGTTCAGAGTTATTCTCCATGCTGGTTCTGGGAAAGGTTGGATCACTCAGGTGTTTCTACTCTCAGGGATTCTTCTGCTTCTTAACTGAGCAGCTTTCCCCAGTTTGCTGCCAGTCAAAAACTGTGCCTGATGGACAGTGTGTACCATACTCCTGTGCTTATCCTGATCTCTGTTACTGACCTGAACTGATTACTTTGATTATTCTTTGCCTTTTTCCTGTACCTTTAATCTCTCCCCTGTCTTTCATCCCTTGGCCGTGACCTGTTTTAGCCTCTGTTTATTTCCTGGATCCTTGTACGTATCCCCATATTGACTGTGTCACATCTTTTTGTAGTGACTAGCTTCACATTTGTAGTGACTCATTTACAACCCTGCTTCCATAATGACTAGAATCACATTGGGTACCATTGGTGTATGATTGGCACTGTTGACTTTTGTTGGAAGTTCTTTGGTATTGGTTGAAAAAATAATGCTCCATGCATTAATATTCCCTCTACAGAAGCACTATGGAGGTGTGAACAGAACCAGCTACATTTTGGGGGCAGTATAATTGATACTTGTCCATTACTGTCATGTAATCTGTATATTCGTAAAAACTTTTTCAGCAGACAATAGTCCTACATTCTACGTCCGCTTGGATACACAGTAATGAAATCTTCAATGATCTGGAAGAAAACATTGTGGCTGTAGAAACGCTGCACATTGTTGGCTTTAATGAGAGGATATTTCATGAGGACCAGTGACAGAACTGGCACAACTAGGCCACAGGCTCACATCTGTGTGCTGAGTGCGGCTGCTCGATTCCCATATGATGGCATTCAACACTAAAAGAGCTCGAAACTCTCAGGATATTTTATGCTTCAGTTAAACCATCTGTAGATTTCCAGGAATTATATATGGAATAGGAGAAATCCCCTTGCAGCTGGAGCTAAAGCTCGGTTCTGTGCACCCTACACTGCTGACATGTTCATTGGTGTATTCTGGACACATTGCATTCTGGAGGGGCATCTGAGGATGCAATGAGGTGTAGTGAGGTCCTTGAAGATTTTTTGGAAGGCCTGAGCCTTCCAAGACTGTGTGAAGTTCTATGTGTATGGGGGGAATAGGTGAGGTACATGTACCAGTCTACCCACATCTGCTGTCCATATAGACTTATTTTGTAAAGTGTGAAATGTTCTTGATCTTTGTTCTGCTGCTGTAATACTGTAATTTCCTCCGGGATCAATAAAGTTTATCTTATCTTATCTTATCTTATCTTATCTTATCTTATCTTAAGCAAGACGGCGGGAATGACATAGGCATCAAGTGCTGACATACTAAGAATTAATTTCTTTTGGGAACAGAAAGTCTGAAAATAATTTGCATAATAATAATTGCAATATGTGACACTAGTCACTAATAATATTTAGAGTGTGACACAGTCACTGCTTACAGAAGTACAGACAGCAGAGAAGTCAGGTAATCCGAGGTCAAGTTCCAGGAGAGCTTGAAGTATTACAGAAGTACACAGAGATGTAGTCATGCAATGGTCCGTGGTCAGGTTTTCCAGGAGATCTCAAAGAGGATTTAGGGAGTAAACAGGCAAATTCAAGTCCTGGTTTAGAAGTCGGAATATCAGGAGAATAATGACAAGTACAGGAAACAGACAAAAGGGTAATCAAGCAACAGTCCGTGTCAGATACCAGAGATCAGAGCAGACACAGGAGAGCAGGCCACACAGCACTTCAGGCAAAATGGACAACTGGCATCGAACTGGAAGAGGTTGCTCAGCTAAGTAACAGATCAATCACTGGGAAGTTGGAACACCTGAGCAACCCAGTACCTCCCAAAACCAGAAAGGGGGACTGCTCTGAAGATCAGCACACTATCAGCTCAGCACACCCAGGTACCTGTAACAGCACAATCACTATAGCGTCCTAGACACACTGGGAATCATCACACTGACATACTGAGACTTCATTTCTTTCAGAAATAGGAAGTACAAAATAGATTGTATAGTAAGAATACATGCAATATATGCAAAAGCTCCAGATGATTGATGCATAATTTAGCAAAATGAAGCTGATACCCTGGATCAAATGGAAATATTAATAATTTTTCACCTGATCTTGCCATATACTGCCCCAGCCTAAAATAGAGATGTTGTACCCTATCCCCAATCATATCCTACCATTTCAGAAGCAGAACTATATGACATGGCTGATTTTGAAACTTCAGCACCTCCTTCCATCATCTGTCATCTTGCTGCATATTGGCCGTTTGATTTCTGATTGCAGTCTGCTATAAGGGTGGACACTTTTGTAGTTGAGGGGCAAACAGTTAAGAAGGAGTTTTGAAGTTCACATAAAACAAACCATATATTAAAGAGGTTGTCAACTTTGGTCATTCCCATTTAAAAAATGTTTTTAAAAAGTTGGTCAGAATATCTTGCTGCTGTAACATTTTTGATTAGTGGAGCAAACTTCAAGAAAGCGCTTTATTTCCCTGCATTGCCTCTACAGGAAAATCTAAGGCTGGCTTCACACTGCGGTCAGGTCCGATCTATGGCTGTTAGGTGTAAACCTGACAGCCCCGGACCCGATTTTCACCCCATGCAGCCCTATGGGGCCGGATGGAGCCGGATGGCAACTCTCTGCCATCCGGTCTCCATGTGTCCGGGAGAAAAATCTGATTCCTCCCAGATTCTCACAAAATCAGAACATGTTGCATTTTTGTATCCGGGGAGAAAAATCTCCCCAAATCAAATCCTCACGGATTCTCTCGGATCCTCCCGGATTTGGGGCAATCCGGCGCTCCCTAACATGGGGGTCTATGGAGCCGGATTGCCCCAATGCGGGAGGATCCGGACACCTGTGGCTGAAGGTCAGCGTGAGCTGCGCTGAACTTCAGCACCATGGAGCTGTCCCCTGTGAAGCAGTTCAGCACAACTTCACAAGGGACAGCTGAGCTCTGCAGCATCCGGCTGCACACCGGACCGGAGGGCATATTTACCCTCCTGTTCTGTGTCCAGATCCGGTCCGGGGCTGTCGGGTTCACCCCTGACAGCCCCCGGATCGGACCTGACCACAGTGTGAAGCCAGCCTAAGAATTACACCCTTTATGAGTCAATGAGCTTCCTGTGTAATGCAGAAGCATGCTAAGACACCATGTGCAACTCCCAGCTATGGCCACACATAGATCATTATTTCTTTAATGTTGAATAAACCATGATATTTTGATGTTTTCAAGTTTGAAAAGATCTTGTCACCATTTTTCCTAATATTGTGTACTGGAATTCTCTCCTCTTAAACATAATTTGTAAATTATAGGGGGAATATAATCTCACTAAAAAAGTTAACCTAATAAATTATTGTCTGGAGAACCTAAATAATTTCTTATTACATAGGAAGAAAATATCGGGACAGACGGAATACAATATTTAATTCACTAATATTTAAATTATGTGGAGAAGGTCTAGTCCAATCAATCCCAGCGCTTCCAAGAGGAAACACAAGGATCCGGAGTCGTTTATAAAATTTATTCCACTAGAAAAATGTATTACATGCAGTTCATCAATAGCGTACAACGCGTTTCGGCTAAAAATGTGCAAAACTATAGCCTTCCTCAGGTATTCACATATAGGAACAGAAACGCTTTATATAGTCTCTATTTCTATTCAAACTTTCTTTAGAGCCTCCCTCTTAATTAATTAGGATATACCCTAATTGTAGGTCTACATCAGTGTATCAGGTTCAATTTTATTTTCACTTAAAAAAATGAGTTTTTATTTTATTTTATTTTACTGGTGTATAAAAATGTTATTAATTTTTTTTCCCCTTATTCAAGTATTAAAAGGATATAAAAAAAAAAAGATTTTTATGGTATAAAATACTTGTTTTAGTAAAATCTCAAAATAGTACTAAAATGTTCCACCTGTATTAAAAACAGTTCTCTTATTGTGTTCTAAGGGAATTTATTACAAGAGGAGCAATACTTTCTATCTATATTTTTTATATAGTTTGCAAATAAAATGTGCATAACTTGAAAACAATGACTTTGTTTGCAATAATATCAGTGTTCCACTATGTCCCTATTTTTTTAACGATTTTCTACTTTATTATTGTCCTTAGATGTTCTTGAACTTCAGTCAGTCTCCCATTATTCATTCATTTATGCTAGGTACAGAGCAATAGACGTCAGCTCCATTGTGGCTTTCATAGCATTTGCAGTGTCGGGGAGATAGCTCAGTTCGCCAGCTCACTGATTCTTTATTCAGTTTTTGTATGATATAGTACAATTTTTTTTTCTAACGACTTTAGCAATAAGACGGCACCCGCACGTGCGACCACAATCTGGCAAGGAGGCCATACAGCACAGGGAGGGCCCAGCCGGGGGGACGACGGCCACCGCCCAACACCGAACACGATCTCCCACGGGTCCACAGCTGGCAGCGACATGAGATGTCACTGGCGGCTGCAGTCCCGCAGAAGCACACCCAACGCAAAATGGCGACAGCTGCCCCCCACGCCGAACCTCCCCCCGCCATCCCCCACCGGACCAAAGCTACACCTGCAAGATCCTCCGTCGAGAGCTGTCCCCTCCCACTGCCAAGGTCTATTACACTGGTTTACTGAAGACTCAGCAACACCCCTCATTATCCACTTGCACCATTGTGTGTGCTACAAACTTCAGCTTTGTCTGGATTACTTCATACATTTTCCAGTTTATCATTTAAGCCCTCTGGATGCAAAGTATGTAGCTTGTACATCCAGAAGGCCTCCTTCCTATTCAGCTGATGAACCCGATCAGGGATCTCAGCTGAAATGTGTTCCACTGGGGTAAAGATGTACCTCAAATTTCTTGCCATGTTTCGATAAGTAGATGTCGTGATAGGCTGTGAGTTACAAGTCCTAATTTTGCATTGTGTCTGTGACCCCCAAGACGAGCATGAACCATCTGAGTGGTTCGCCCAACATATTGGAGGCCACATTTACATGAGATAACAAAGATCACAAAATCCATTTTACATGTAAGATAGTCTTATATTGGGAAAGTTTCCCCTGTGCTAAATGATGTGATTGCTTTTTGCCCCTGTTTTAGCATCTTACAGCACATACATTTAGTATCCCCACATCGGAATACTCACAATTTCATACTGGTACTTCTGTGTTTGTCTGTGTAATTTCTTAAGTTTGAATAGAAATAGAGACTATATAAAGTGTTTCTGTTCCTATATGTGAATACCTGAGGAAGGCTATAGTTTTGCAAATTTTTAGCCGAAACGCGTTGTACCCTATTGATGAACTGCATGTAATACATTTTTCTACTGGAATAAATTTTATAAGCTACACCGGATCCTTGTGTTCCCTCCTGGAAGCGCTGAGGATTGATTGGAACAGACTTTCTCCACATTATCCATTGACGGGCTCAGCCGCTGCTTAGCTTGATGATTCTGAACCCTAGCTGCAGGCCAGGAAGGAGTGAACTCTTGGAGAACCAGCACAATTGGATTCTATATGCCTGATACAAGATCACACAAAGGTGAGCAAAAAACCTTAAGAACCCTGTGAATTGTGACAAATATCCTACAGTCTGCACTTAGATCTGTGCTCGCACCCTCCTTTTCCTCTCTCCCCATCCTCTAGAGCCGGGAATACGCCGTTGGTATATTTCTTAATATTTAAATCAGAACTTTATGATAAAGTTTTTTTTTATTTCATTAATGCATTTTTTTCTTATTTTTGCCATCTGAATTTAAATAAATGACATATTTTCCAATTTTCATACAGGCTACTGTGGCATTTTTAGGAAATGCACATGTACATTAGCAGCAATGACTGACTCTGACCCTATATTTTGCAATAAAGCATCTAATGACAATGCAAAGAGGTCAATCTGAAGTGAGGCAGTGCAGGGTTAGCCGTAAATTCACTTTTAGTGAATGAAAGGGTTATTTTATATAAATCCTGCCTGTGATAATAATGAGGCTCCAGTAAGAACAATACCAATATAAATCCCGTACCTACTCCTCTCTCCCTGTTAGGAAAATAACAATTTCAATTTATCATTCACAATGGAGGTTCATGGGGACAGTGCCCCCTTTTTAGATGTAATACTAACAGGACACAGACCATACAGTCATATATTAATTGCAATACCATGCATGTGGTGTATTTAGCCACATTTGAATTTGCAAGAAGTACTATGTGGGATGCACAACACGCACCCTAAAAAAGCGTTTAGCGGAACATATGTCAGCTGCTAGTCCAACTTCCAATGCACCTTGTACCGGATTATCAGGCGTCTCACTGCATTGTAGAGATGAACATGACAGTAATTTGTCATCATTAATGGTGAAAGGCATAGAAAGGGTTTTTCGCCCGTATAGGGGTGGAGACTGGGAGAGGCAGGTTCGTAACAGAGAACTTTGTTGGATACTTGAGTTGGATTCCTGTAGTCCCAAAGGTTTTAATCTTAGAAGCAATCTTTGGTATTTCTATTAACCCTTAATGGTGCATTGTTATCTTGGATGTAGTGCAATAAATAAGAAAATAATGAAATATAAAATGATGAAGGCATAATAAAATATAATTAAGATCACAAATAAAATAGTCAACACAGATGTATATGGTTCAAAAATTGAAATTTTAATCCAAATATTCTTATAAATAATATTTCAATAAGATAAAACATTTGAGAACTATGCATATGTGGGATGAATAAAACAATATAGATATACTCTTTATGGAATAATAATAGTCTTGATAATAGATATTGAAACAGCACAATAACACTTAATTTGATTGACATGAATTGAGTAATATATCTATTTTCCAAATGTTCATGGTTGAAATTTTTGTAGTTTGAGCTTTTGAGAACCATGTACCTGATTAAGTATCTGAATTATGTGAAAAGTTCCTTGTTGGTTTGCATTGCATTCAATTGTGAGGAATTTTGTGACACTGTATTGGATTTTTTGTAAATATCGTGCAAGTACAATTAATATAATTGTTGCATTGAGTCTGTACAATTATCCACTGTGGAACGATGTGGCAGGACAAGGGTTAAGGTCACCTTAGTCTTGATTGTCAATTGTTTGTATATGTGTGGGGGTGAGATATATGCATATAAACTGTTTGTTTCTTCATTTTACTATGCTAACGAATAAGGGGGAGTACCCCGAAATGCGTTTAGCGTAACCCTCCGGGGTTCATGATGCTTCTATCCTTTGTATGTTAATAAAGGGTCTTAATAGAGGAATGACACTGGATTTCTCCTTACTTCATTTAAGAACAATAAGAAAGTGGGATAGCTCTTCTCCTCCGACTCTAACCCACTGGGCCAAAAAGCTTAATACCTTAATGCGTATGGAGGATCTCACGGCCTCCATTCACGACTCCTACATGAAATTCTGGTGCATATGGGCTGCCTGGATGGACTTTCAGCAAACAGACGATTACAAAATTCTATTAGGAGGTGTCTGACTGTTTGCTGGTTCATACTTCGGTGACAGGCTTCACGCTGGGGTAGTGCGGATGCCGGTCTCTCCCTCCCCCCCTCTATTCTTTCGCTCCCCCCCGCCTTTCCTATACTCCTCTCCTCCGTCATTTCTTCCTCTTCTTCTCTTTTCTGTCTTCTGTCTCAAAAGATGAGACTTCATAATATAAGACCATATCTTAAAACGATCTTTTAGTGGAGTCGCTGGCCCTTCAGCTTCTCGGTATCACCAAAAGCTGTGTCTGCGGTCTTCTTAATATGGTGAAACTAAAAATGTTGTTAACAGTTTTGTGTTTAACACTCGCCCGATTTTCCTATGTAATATTTGAATAGCTGACCGTTATCTATTTGTACCGTTGTCCTCTCGGCTTTGTTCAATGACTCTTCAGCAATACTGTAGGTCATTTTCTGATAACATACAGAAAAATAAACTGCTGGCACTCCCTAACATACAATGTGAACAGGTGCTAATTGAACATAACGCAAAGAAGTTGCACTCTGTAATTCTATGTCATGAAAACATGAATGTGGGAAATGGAACTGAGGAAACATAAGAACACATGAAAATATGAGACACTTAGCATACATAAATGGCCGTCCGTATATCCGCCCAGTAGCCATGTCGAGGCGTGTCTCCTTACTGTATGTTCAGTTAGCACCTGTTCACATTGTATGTTCGGAAGTGCTGGCAGTTTATTTTCCTGTATGTCATTTTACATTTTTTTTCATGTTTCCTCAGATCCATTTCCCACATTCATGTTTTCATGACTTAACATTACAAAGTGTATCTGTTTCTTTTTGCAATATTGCATTATGTTCAGATAGCACCTGTTCACATTGTATGGTAGGGAGTGACGGTAGTTTATTTTACTGTATGTTACAGGGTCATACCTTCTACATGTTGTACCCCTCCCCAACCAGTGTTTTTGTCATTCATTCAGCAGGTTCCTACTTGCCCATGCAAGAGGAGGTTTTTCTAGCCCAAAGAGAGTCATGTTCTATAATACAGGGACCAAGTAAGGAGATACGCCTCAACATGGCTACTTGGCAGATATACAGATGGCCATTTGTTTTCATTTCATTTTCCATGTTTTTTTCATATTTCCTCAGTTCCATTTCCTAAATTCATGTTTTCATGACTTAGTCCATCTAAGTAGAGGAGACGGGCACTACTACCTAGACAACTGAATACTGACCATATCAGCCGGATCTTCTCAGTCAAGTTAGTGTTACTGATGCCCTGGAGTTGCACACATTGCAGAGATAAACGTGAAATTGAAATCCTCAGAGAAGAAATGAGTGGCACTTACCAGGTTAGATGCAAATGTGGAGTCCACTGGGACGGGGTACTCAGTATCGGACCGGGGAATCACGGTGGTCTTGGGCCGGACCGTGCCCCGGGCCCACAAGTAAAAGGGGTTATTTACAGGGATTGTCGTGACACCACCCACAGGTTGTGGTCAATGAGGGGACCACTGCTGCTGCTTGCTTCTGCCAGGAGGATGGATGGTGCTGCAGCCAGATGGATGAGCCCCCCGTGGGTCGGGCTGCTCCTGACAGGGTGTCAATAGTAACACAGTTCTGTATGCAAGGAATCACACACGGGAGACTTTAGCAGGGTTCACCGAGTTTTACTTGCACGTTCTTCCTCAGTACAAACAATTCACAGTACATTTCTTTTACACGGGATCCGTTGAAGCGCTAAGCCAGCGCGAAATGGCAAGCCGTCATTCACCGCTCCTACTCTCCCTCTCTGCACCCTATAATATAGACCAATAATGTTGTATCGACCATGGTGAGTTTTCATAACTTAGCATTACAGACTGGAACTGTTTCTTTTTGTAATATCATTTTTTAATGATACATTCCCTTCAAAACACCTAAACGACAGCGACTAAGGAGCTAATTTATTCTAGTCACTACCGTAGCTAAGAACCTACTGGACAATGATCTATGATTACCCCAAAACCCACTTTGAAGGACATGCAGCCCGTTTTCTGCTTTCAACTTTTCATGATTTGTTAAGTTACTGTGAGTCACAAAACCCAGTTGGCATCAACATCCCTTTTTCTCGTCCTTTCTCTTGTCTTCCACCCACTCTCTTTCTCTCACTCACAAAGTGCAAATGAATGAAAGAGAAAATATCACAGGAGCTTGGCAAAAAAAAACAAACAAGAAACCTGGCAGCCGCTCCCCACCAATGTCACAGTTCTCTCCTGTTCTGGCTCATCCCGGGCATCATGTGAAGCACAAGAGAAAATGTGCTTTATCTGAGTGACCCTCCCTGGAATTACTTTTTCCATTTCCGCAATCTTTCTTTTTTTTATTTCGGCCACGTATGGGGTGATTTTCTTTTATGATCAGCAAAACTTTACAAAAAAAAAACCTGTGACATTCCCTGCAGCTTGTGCTATCCATCCCTCCGGCTGGCTAATCCGTTCTGATATCTGGACTGATCACCACCATGAAGCACGAAGCGTGGCCAAGTGCCAACGAGGGATGTTTAAAGTCAGCTAAAAATAAGTTGTGTTTGTTTCCCAGACATAATTATCCTGTTCTTTCAAGAGATAAAACTAGATGCCAGATTCTATATCCTTTGCAATTGGACCCAGTGCTATATTCATTCCTATTAGATCATATATAGGGAAGGGATTTTTTTGTAAAACAAATTCCAGCTTCTAATGGCTCCAATATTCTATTTAGATTAAGTAAAAATATCCATAATAGGCAACATGTTTTGAACGCATGCAAGCAATCTTTTTCCAAGCTTTGGAGAGAGAACGCCTGCGTGCATTCGAAACATGTTGCCTGTTCTTGTTGGAAATAAAATATTTTAGCAGCTGGAATTTTTTAAAATTTTTTCTTGGATATCTACACTTGTTCATGGATCATGGATGAGCTGGATCATTTCTTCCTTTTTGTTCAAGCTATTTTTTTTTACATTATTATGGCATTATCTCATAAGAGATACTGTTTTCAGAATTATCTATCCTATCAAATGCGGCTAAGACAGAATAAGCCCTTAATTATTACGGCTCATTTGTACGTGACACTGAATTGTGAGTTGTCAGCGAGTTTAAAGTGCCAAAGTAAATCTATCACCTTAATTGATAGCTATATTATATATTTAAGTACACATCATAAATGTCAAATACAAGAGAGTTCCTGCTCTGGGACCTGCTCCTACCTCAATAATGGGCTGCCCTATTTCAATCGTTATCCCCAGTGGAAGGGTGGCCTCGCATTAATAACTCCCTTAGTTGATGTCTATGACAGTTTCATGAGCTCACTGTGTGTGGTAGCCTGGCTGCTCTTAGCAGGGCTTCCACAGAATAGTTACTTGATCTACCAAGTCCCATGAGGTGTCCAGTTCTTCCCTCTTTAAATGTTGTACAGGTATTGGACTTACACAAGAACCCCTGGGTTTGGTCTACAGAGTAGCTGCAGACTGGTGGAGGGATGGTCAGCAGGCTGCATCAATACCAGGAGGTTAGGATCTGAATCGTTAGGTAAAAGGATAGACTAAACATGGGATGAGGTGAGGCTGGCTTCACACCACGGTGTGATCCGATCCGGGGCTGTCAGGCATGAAACTGACAGCCCCGGACCGAATCAGTACACAGAACCGGAGGGCCAAATGTGCCCTCCGGTCCTGTGTGCAGCTGGATGGCTGTAATTGCAGTCACAGCTGCTGATTTTTCAAGATCGTGGCTAGCATGGAGCTAGCCACGGTCCTGAAACAACAGCGGCGTGCAGCCGCCGGTATCCGGTTCCCGGATTCGCCCGGACCTGGGCAATCCGGCCCCATAGGCTCCCATGTTAGGGAGAACCGGGATCTGGCTATTTGGGGAGATCTTTCTCCCCGGACACAAAAACGTTGCAAGCAACATTTTTGTGTCCGGGGAGAATAATCCGAAATCTCCTGGATTCATCCTGAGAGAGGAAACCGGATGGCAGAGAGCCCCATAGGCTTCTATGGGGCCAAAAACTGGTCCTGGGCTGTCTGGTTTACACCGGACAGCCCCGGATCGGATCACACCGTGGTGTGAAGCCAGCCTGAAAAAATGAGAAACAAACAGGCTGAATAGGAGTAAAATAACCAGAGGGAACCACAGCAAGTATGAACTATAACTGGTAACTACTGGCAGTACACTCGGAGTTTAAGTAGGTTGTGGTGATGTCCTGTTGGACATAGCAGGGAGAGGATTACTCCTGCTGAACCACAGATTTTGGTGGAGCGCTATGTGCCAAAATAATCAGACCACCAGACTTGGATCTTGTCACTTGTGGTGGTGGCCGTGCTCAGCAGATGTGACCTTGGCTTCACGAGCAATCAAAATGTTACCAACTTGTCCCACCCAAAACAAGCCCTCATAATTATGTCTGGACAGAAAAAAAAAGTTATGGCTCTGGGAAAAAGTGCAGGAAATAATGAATGCGCAAAAATGGAAATTGGCCATGTCAGGATGGGGATGATAAAGCCACACTACCTACAAATGTTTTGGGCTAGGTTCTATATTCGGTGCGGATTTCATGCACAGATTTCCAAGCTGAAATCTGCAGTTCCGAAATTAAAATCCATATTCCTTGGTTGTCGTTGAAAATCTGTCCGAAAACGATTGGACCGAAACTGAAACCGATAAATTCTTTCCAAAGGAACGAAAGTAAATCCAATTAATTTCAGACACTCCAAAATACATACCAAAAACCACATTTTATAGAGAGTAAAGATAGTGTTTAATATTGATAATGTTAGGAAATTAATATAAAAGACTAAGATAAAGAATAAATGAACATTTTACAAGGGTTATATAGTTGACACCCGAAGTTTACATACACTATATATTTAGTGCTTAAGAAGAAAAAACTCCAGCAACTGCCTGGATCTAGTGCAACAGTTTTTTTTTATTTTATTTCAAAAGAACAATAAAGAGCTTAAAAACATAGCAAGTAGATCCCAGCGGTCTATGCGATTTGGGTACTATCTGTACCCTTACTCATGACCACCTCATTTTTTCTCACTACCGGACATGAAAACAGAATTAACCTTTCCTGTTTTAGGTCAATTAGTATTACTTATTAATTATTAATATTTGCCAAAAGCCTGAATAATGAGAGACAGAGAATGTTTTAAGACATTTTGATTACTTTCTGCAAAGTCATAAGTTTACATACACTAAGATTACTTAAGGTACCGTTACACCCCACGACTTACAAACGATGACGGCCACGCTCCCTATTTTTGGCATCTTTCCAACATTGCTGGTGAGCTGTCACACATGTAGATATCGTGAACAACTCACCAACGATGTTGTGAGCAGGTATCGTTTGCAAACCCCGCAAACGATCCCTGCTCATTGCTGTGAATGCGCGAAGTCGTCTGTGACAGTTATCGCGGTGTCACACAGTACGATACAGCAGGTTGGTTGAGTTGAAGTTGTCAGGTTTTGGAACATGTTCATAAACCTGTCAACTTCAACTTGACTAATTACCGTAGCTGAATCGTTTGGTTACACGCAACAACTTACGATGTCGTTTCAACATCGTTGAACACGTCACTTTTGAACGATGTTGAGCACGATGTTGAGCCATGTAACAGGGCCTTTAGACTCCAGATTCCTAAAGGTGCCTCATTCATCTATAGAAACAATTATACGCAACTGCAAACAAGATGGGAATGTGCAGCCATCATACTGCTCAGAAAGGAGACATGTTCTGTGTCCCAAAGGTGAACGTGCTTTCGTCCGACATGTGCATATCAACCAAAGAACAAAGGCAAAAGACCCTGTGAAGATGATGGTGGAAGCTGGTGAGATTGTGTCATTATCCACAGTGAAACGAGTACTGTATCAACAGGGGCTGAAAGGCCTCTCTGCCAGGAAGAAGCCATTACTCCAAAAGAAACATTAAAAGGCTAGATTAATGTTTCCAAATACACACAGGAACAGGTGTCTGACGAAACTAAAATTGAACTGTTTGGCCATAATGACTATTGTTACGTTTGGAGGAAAAAGAGAGAAGCTTGGAAACCTAAAAACACCATCCTAACTGTGAAAAACGGGGGTGGCAGCATCATGTTGTGGGGCTGTTTTGCTGCAGGAGGGACTGGTGACTTTCACAAAATAGATAGACTCACAAATAAAGAAGATTAAGTGGCAATACTGAAGCAACATCTCAAGGCATCAAGACATAATCCAGGAAGTTAAAGTTTGGGCAGAAATGGGTCTTCCAAATGAAGAATGACCCGAAGCATACTGCCAGACTGGTTAATGAGGTTTAATTTACAAAGTCAATGTTTTGGAGTGTCCATCACAAAGCCCTGATCTCAATCCTATTGATAATGTAAAAAGCTGAAAAGGCAGGTGCAAGGAAGGTAACGTACACACATGGCTCAGGCACACCAGTTCTGTCAGGAGGAATGGGCCCAAATTCCTACCAACCATTGTGGGAAGCTTGTGGAAGGAAATCCAAAACATTTGACCCAAGTCATGCAAGTTAAGGGCAATGATACCAAATACTGAAAAAATGTATGTAAACTGGTAACTTTGGAGAAAGTAATAAAAATGACTTAAACTGTACTTTTCTAAAGACTCTTTTTGGTGTATGGAAGACATTTAGAAGAGGACAGAGAGGTGCAGATATTATTGTTTGGAAGGGAATCGTGTGGTGTCGCCCTTTCTTCATACGAAATTAGCAGTGAGAGTATGTGTGCATGCCAACAACAACCAAGACAAATTTTTCATGAAAAAGTCAACGAAAGCCAAAACCAACGATAACCAACATCAACAAAAACTGAGGGTTTATTGTATATTTTCCTCATTCATGCATTTTTACATGTGTTTTTGTTGCATCACACAAAAAAAATGCTACAAAACAATACAAGGCCAGCGATTTACTTTATGACTTTAAGATCTTCAATAAGATAAATCGGTAAATTCCACAACAAAAAAGGTTAATTTCTGCAAACTAACTTCAAGAATTTTCTCTGCAGGCAGGAGCCAGGAGGACCTTATTCCACTCAGAGTCACGTTCCTCACTGTCTGCTCACAAGATAAATTGGCCAAAATGAGCGACAATAACTTTCTGAACAGAATCAATAGATTAGTATTAGTTAAGTGAGTAAATATATCATAATTATTTTTTGCATTGATGTTGAACCTCTTCATCAGGCTGTCACAGACTTTCTTGTAAAACCATAACTCTATGTTTTTAGAACTGGAGAAACAAGAGCAAAATGATATAAAAATATTCTCTGCTCCAGAAATGAAGTGTTTGTTCTCTGCTGTGGATTTCCTCTGTGTTGTGTGTGCGCTGGAGCAGGATTTTAGGTCCTTCTATATCAAAGAATCTTTGATTTCTAACATAAGACTCTTCTCGCAACGTGAAACACTTTCAAACACTTGTGGAGAAGTTACAGCTGCCCCTGTAACATCTCCAGTGCCAGATACAGGAATGAAAAGTGTGTGTAGTAAAGAGGGAAACTTAGGGTGGTCTGACATTTAAGCAAGTAGTGAGAGCCTGCACCAGGGAGTGTAGTCATAGAAGTGTGGAGCCCAGGGTGGTCCTAGATGTAAGTAGTGAGAGCCTGCACCAGGGAGTGTAGTCATAGGGGTGTGGAGCCCAGGGTGGTCCTAGATGTAAGTAGTGAGAGCCTGCACCAGGGAGTGTAGCCATTGGGATGTGGAGCCCAGGGTGGTCCTAGATGTAAGTAGTGAGACACTGCACCAGGGAGTGTAGCCATTGGGGTGTGGAGCCCAGGGTGGTCCTAGATGTAAGTAGTGAGAGCCTGCACCAAGGAATGGAGCCATAGGGGTGTGGAGCCCAGGTTGGTCCTACATGTAAGTAGTGAGATCTTGCATCAAGGAATGTAGTCATAGAGGTGTGGAGCCCAGGGTGGTCATAGATGTAAGTAGTGACATTCTGCACCAAGGAGTGTAATCACAGAGGTGTGGAGCCCAGCATGGTCCTAGATGTAAATTGTGAAATCTTGCATCAAGTAGTGTAATCATAAAGGTGTTGTTCCCAGGGTGGCCCTAGATGTAAGTAATGAGATCTTGCACTAAAGAGTATAGCTATGGATGGTGTAGAGTCCATGGTGGGCGTATATGTAGAAAATGATAGCTGCACCAGGCTACATAGTTATAGACAGAGTGGAGCCCAGGGTAGTCCTATATGTAGGTACTGTGACTCATCACCTTGGAGCGTAGCTATAGATGGTATAGAGTCCAGGGTGATCCTATATGTAGAAAATGATGCCCTGCAACAGGCAATTTAGCTATATGAAGAGCAGTGAAAGCCTAAACTAGGGAGTGTTGCTATAGATGGTGTGGAGCCTAAGGCGATTCTATATGTACATAGTGTGCGAAGGCGTAACTAGAGTCCAATGGGCCCTGATGCAGGATTTGAATCTGGTCTTCTCATTCCCTCCCCAGCATGTTTGTCAGATGTATGGGCTCTTGTAGCTTTCTAAATTCTATAAAGACATACAATTTGCCCCCCACCTCATTATGTGGTAATATCCTCTATCCTGCACTAATGTACCTTATTCTGGGCTCCATCCCTGTATATATGTCCCCATCCTTGTATATATGTCACCATTCTTGGTATATCTATTATATAATTGCCGTAGCTCACTTCCGTCGGAGCGGCGCAACTTCCGGTGGCTTGGTTAGCGAGTCCAGGTTTCATCCCCTGGACTCTGTCCGTGGCCGCGTAGCGGCCACGGCGACTCCCGAAGCAATGCCCGCAAAGCGGGCATTGCGAGTCGCTGACACCTACCACTAACCAAGCCACAGAAGCACATACTACTGTACTGTACACCGCTATAGTATACTACAGTCCCATGCCCATAAGCGCCATGGGACTGTAGTATACCATCGCGCTGTACACTACAGCCCCCTGCCGCTCTAAGCCACTACGCGCTGTACACAATGCCCCTACCCCGTAAGCCGCACCTATGCCCCTACCCCGTAAGCCCCCTATGCCCCTACCCCGTAAGCCGCACCTATGCCCCTACCCCGTAAGCCCCGTCGCACCTAACCCTCTACACCGCTATAGTATACTACAGTCCCATGCCCATAAGCGCCATGGGACTGTACTATACCATCGCGCTGTACACTATAGCCCCCTGCCGCCCTAAGCCCATACGACTGTAGTGTACACCGCTATAGTATACTACAGTCCCATGCCCATAAGCGCCATGGGACTGTAGTATACCATCGCGCTGTACACTACAGCCCCCTGCCGCCGCACCCCTACACACTAAGCCCCGCAGCCTCCTAAGCTCCCGCCGCCAAGCCCCCACCCGCCGCACCTAAACCCCTACCCCCTAAGTCCGCCGCACCCCTACACCCTAAGCCGCCCTAACCCCTAAACCACTACCCCGCCGCCAAAGCCCCTACCCCCTGCCGCCCTAACCCACTACCCCGCCGCAGCCACTACCCTCTGCCGCAAGCCCCTACCCCCTGCCGCCCTAACCCACTACCCCGCCGCACCCACTACACTCTGCCGCACCTAACCCCTAAGCCACTACCCCGCCGCCGAAGCCCCTACCCCTGCCGCCCTAACCCACTACCCCGCCGCAGCCCCTACCCCCTGCCGCCCTAACCCCTAACCCACTACCCCGCCGCCGAAGCCCCTACCCCCTGCCGCCCTAATCCACTACCCTCTCCTACACCCTAAGCCGCCCTAACCCCTAAACCACTACCCCGCCGCCGAAGCCCCTACCCCCTGCCGCCCTAACCCACTACCCCGCCGCAGCCACTACCCTCTGTCGCAAGCCCCTACCCCCTGCCGCCCTAACCCACTACCCCGCCGCACCCACTACACTCTGCCGCACCTAACCCCTAAGCCACTACCCCGCCGCCGAAGCCCCTACCCCCTGCCGCCCTAACCCACTACCCCGCCGCAGCCCCTACCCCCTGCCGCCCTAACCCCTAACCCACTACCCCGCCGCCGAAGCCCCTACCCCCTGCCGCCCTAATCCACTACCCTCTGCCGCAAGCCCCTACCCCCTAAGCCGCACCTAACCCCCTACCCCCGATTCCGCACCTAAACCCCTACCCCCCCCTGCTCCCTAAGCCCCGCCGCACCTAAGCCCCTATCCTCTAAGCCCCGCCGCCTCCTAAGCTCACACCGCTAACACCTAAAGCCCTACACCCGAAGCCCCCGCCGTCCCCTAACCTAATGTCCCCGTCGATCACTTACATGCCTTCAAGTCATCTGATCGTCCATCCGATCCACAAGTCCTTCGTCCGGCCAGGCGTCCTCTTCCTCCGGCCCCGTGGGTCTTCTCTCTTCTTTCCGCCATCTCCGCCTCTTCGTCCGGCCCCGGGGATCTTCTGTCTTCTTTTCGCAAACTTCCACCTCCGACGTCCTCTTCCTTCTCATTAAGATAGAATGGACGAAAAATCAGCCATTCTACCTCAATGAGATCTCAGGCCCTCTTCTGATTGGTCGCTGGATACTGCCCTCAGCCAATCAGAAGAGCCCCTCATTTTTTTATTATTTTTAAATTATTTTTTAATTATTTTTTTTATTATTAAATTTATTTATTTTTTTAAGTCAGACTGAGACGCAGTTCTCATTCAGGTCCGCATTTTTTTTTTTTTATTATTATTTTTATTTAATTATTTATTATTTTTTATTTATTTTTTTATTATTTTTTAATTATTTTTAAATTATTTTTTTTATTATTAAATGTATTTATTTTTTTAAGTGAGAGTGAGACACAGTTCTCATTCAGGTCCGCCTTTTTTTTTCCCCATTGACATACATTACCGGTGTGTCGGCGATTTTATGGCCGGCCACCTGGTTCTATTTGTCGGCCCTAAAATCGCGGACACACCGCTAATGCATCTCTATGGGCAGTCAGCCCGATTTCGGATTGGACGTCGACCAATCAGAATTCGAGCTCACTGCCCATAGACATGCATTAGCGGTGTGTCCGCGATTTTAGGGCCGACAAATAGAACCAGGTCGGCGGCCATAAAATCGCCGACACACCGGTAATGTATGTCAATGGGGAAAAAAAAAGGCGGACCTGAATGAGAACTGTGTCTCACTCTCACTTAAAAAAATAAATAAATTTAATAATAAAAAAAATTATTTAAAAATAATTAAAAAATAATAAAAAAATAAATAAAAAATAATAAATAATTAAATAAAAATAATAATAAAAAAAAAAAAATGCGGACCTGAATGAGAACTGCGTCTCAGTCTGACTTAAAAAAATAAATAAATTTTAATATAAAAAAATAATTAAAAAATAATTAAAAAATAATAAAAAAATAAATAAAAAATAATAAATAATTAAATAAAAATAATAATAAAAAAAAAAAAATGCGGACCTGAATGAGAACTGCGTCTCAGTCTGACTTAAAAAAATAAATAAATTTAATAATAAAAAAAATAATTAAAAAATAATTAAAAAATAATAAAAAAATAAATAAAAAATAATAAATAATTCAATAAAAATAATAATAAAAAAATGAAATATATGCTAATTATATCAGCCCTTCCAGCGGACCTGAATGAGAACTGGGTCTCAGCCTAAATAATAAATTTAATAATAAAAAAAATAATTAAAAAATAATTAAAAAATAATAAAAAAATAAATAAAAAATAATAAATAATTCAATAAAAATAATAATAAAAAAATGAAATATATGCTAATTATATCAGCCCTTCCAGCGGACCTGAATGAGAACTGGGTCTCAGCCTAAATAATAAATTTAATAATAAAAAAAATAATTAAAAAATAATTAAAAAATAATAAAAAAATAAATAAAAAAATAATAAATAATTCAATAAAAATAATAATAAAAAAATGAAATATATGCTAATTATATCAGCCCTTCCAGCGGACCTGAATGAGAACTGGGTCTCAGCCTAAATAATAAATTTAATAATAAAAAAAATAATTAAAAAATAATTAAAAAATAATAAAAAAATAAATAAAAAATAATAAATAATTCAATAAAAATAATAATAAAAAAATGAAATATATGCTAATTATATATCAGCCCTTCTAGCGGACCTGAATGAGAACTGGGTCTCAGCCTAAATAATAAATTTAATAATAAAAAAAATAATTAAAAAATAATAAAAAAATAAATAAAAAATAATAAATAATTCAATAAAAATAATAATATTAATGCTAATAATAATGTTATTAATGCTATTATTAATGCTAATAATGCTATTATTAATGCTATTAATGCTAATAATAATGCTATTAATGCTATTAATAATGTTATTAATGCTATTATTAATGCTAATAATGCTATTATTAATGCTATTTATGCTAATAATAATGCTATTAATGCTATTAATAATGCTATTAATGCTATTATTTTTGCTATTAATGCTAATATTTATCCTATTAATGGTATTATTAATGCTATTAATGCTAATAATAATGCTATAATGCTATTAATGCTAATAATAATGCTATTAATGGTATTAATAATGTTATTAATGCTATTATTAAATGCTAATAATGCTATTATTAATGCTATTAATGCTAATAATAATGCTATTAATGTTTAATTAATTATGTTTATTAATGCTATTATTAATGCTATTAATGCTATTAATGCTAATTTTATCCTATTAATGCTATTAATGCTATTAATAATGTATATTAATGCTAATAATCATTAAGCTATTAATGCTATTATGCTAATAATAATGCTATTAATGCTATTTTTATGCTATTAATTCTATTATTTATGCTATTAATGCTATTAATAATGATTAATCCTATTAATGCTATTATTAATGCTATTCATGCTATTAATAATACTATTAATGCTATTAATGCTCATAATAATGCTATTAATGCTATTAATAATGTTATTAATGCTATTATTAATGCTAATAATGCTATTATTAATGCTATTAATGCTAATAATAATGCTATTAATGCTATTAATAATGTATTAATGCTATTATTAATGCTAATTAATGCTATTATTAATGCTATTTATGCTAATAATGCTATTAATGCTATTAATAATGCTATTAATGCTATTATAATGCTAATAATGCTATTATTAATGCTATTCATGCTAATAATAATGCTATTAATGCTTATTAATAATTGCATATTAATGCTATTATTTATGCTATTAATGCTATTAATGCTAATTATTTATCTATTAATGTATTATTAATGCTATTAATGCTAATAATAATGCTATTAATGCTATTAATGCTAATAATAATGCTATTAATGCTATTAATAATGTTATTAATGCTATTATTTAATGCTAATAATGCTGCTATTATTAATGCTATTAATGCTAATAATAATGCTATTAATGCTATTAATAATGCTATTAATGCTATTAATTATGCTTTTAATGCTAATATTTATCTATTAATGCTATTAATGCATTAATAATGCTATTATGCTAATATAATATTGCTATTAATGCTCTTATATGCTAATACTAATGCTATTAATGCTATTTTTTATGCTATTAATGCTATTAATAATGCTATTAATAATGCTATTAATCCTATTAATGCTATTAAATAATGCTATTCATGCTATTAATAAACTATTAATGCTATTAATGCTAATAATATATGCTATTAATGCTATCAAATAATGTTATATTAATGCATGTATTAATGCTTAATAATGCTATTAATGCTATTAATTATGCTATTAATGCTATTAATAATGCTAAATATTTATCCTATTAATGGTATTATTAATGCTATTAATAATGCTATTAATGCTAATATTTTATCTATTAATGCTATTATAATGCATTAATAATGCTATTAATATGCTATTAATTATTGCTATTATTATGCTATTAATGCTAATAATATTATTCTATCAATGATATTATTAATGCTATATAATGCTAATAAATATATGCTATTAATGCTATTAATGCTAATTAATAATGCTATATTAATGCTATTAATAATGTTATTAATGCTATTATATAATGCTAATAATGCATTATTATTAATGTTATTAATTGCAAAAACATAATGCTATTAATTATGCTATTAATGCTATTAATGCTAATATTTATCCTATTAATGTATTTAATGCTAATAATAATGCTATTAATCTATAATTAATAATGCTATTTAATGCTATTAATTATGCTATTAATGCTATTCAATGCTAATATTTATATTCCTATTAATAATGCATTATTATGTATAATGCTATTAATGCTAATAATAATGCTATTAATGGTAATAATAATGCTATTAATGCTATTAATAATGCTTATTAATGCTATTAATTAATGCTATTAATGCTATAATTATTAATGCTATTAATGCTATAATAATGCTATTAATGCTATTAATAATGCTATTAATGCTATATATTATTAATATAATGCTATTATTAATGCTATTATATGCTAAATTTATCTATTAATGCTATTTAATAATGTTATTAATGCTATTAATTAATGCTATTAATGCTATTATTATATGCTATTAACTTAATAATAAATGCTATTAATGCTATTAATAATGCTATTAATGCTAATTATTAATGCTATTAATGCTTATTAAATTAATGTATATAATTATATGCTATTAAATGTTAATGCTAATAATAGCTATCTATTAATAATGTTATTAATGCTATTAAATGCTAATAATGCTATTAATGCTATTATAATAATAATGTATAATTTAATTGTATACCTATTATTAATGCTAATAATGCTATTATTAATGCTATTAATGCTAATAATAATACTATTAATGCTATTAATAATGTTATTAATGCTATTATTAATGCTAATAATGTTATTATTAATGCTATTAATGCTAATAATAATGCTATTAATGCTATTAATAATGTTATTAATGCTATTATTAATGCTAATAATGCTATTATTAATGCTATTAATGCTAATAATAATGCTATTAATGCTATAATAATGTTATTAATGCTATTATTAATGCTAATAATGCTATTACTAATGCTATTAATGCTAATAATAATGCTATTAATGCTATTAATACTGTTATTAATGCTCATAATACTGCTAATAATGCTATTAATACTGCTAATACTGCTAATAATAATGCTATGGCTTATATTATTGCTATTGATGATGCGATTATTATTTAAAAATGTTTAAAAAAACAATAAACATATTTTAGATACCCGATGCATTTGCATCAGGCTAACAGCTATAACTACTATAATCAAATTAATGCACGTTCTAGAATCCCGATGCATTTGCATCGGGCTCACAGCTAGTATATATATATATACATATATATGCCCCCCATCCTGGGCCCCTTTCCCAGTATATATGTCTTTCATCCTAGTATATATGTCCCCTATTCTGTATATACTGTCCCCCATCCTGGGACCATCCTGGTATATACAGTATTGTGTGTCTCCCATACATGTATATATGTCTCACATTCTAGGCCTCACCCCAGTATATATCCTGATATATATGTTGCTCATCTTAGTATAAATGCCCCTTATCCTGGTATATATCTGCCCCCTCCTGGTATATATGTCTCCGATTCTTTTCTATATGTCCCCCATCCTGGAATATATGTCCTCCATCCTGGTATATATGTCCCTCATCCTGGTATATATGTCCCCCATCCTGGTATACAGTATATGTCCCCCATTCTGGTATATATGTCACCCATTCTGGTATATATGTCTCTGATTCTTTTATATATGTCCCCCATCCTGATTGTATCCTGGTATTTATGTCCCCATCCTGGTATAAATTTCCCTTATCCTGGCATAAACACCTCCTATTCTGGCATATATGTCTACCATCTTGGTATAAATGCCGTCTATCCTGGTATATATGTCCCCCATTCTGGGTCCATCCTGGTATATATGTTCCTCATTCTGCATTAAAAAAACAACAACATTCTACTCACCTTTCTCCATTTTTTTTCCACATCACTGTCCTGTGCCCCAAGTCACATACACGTTGATGTATGCTGGTGGCCTCTGATAGGCTGGCAGTGTGTATAGCCATGTGAGGACCTGACGGGTCTCTGCATTGCTATATACTTTAGGTGAATGTGCTTCCTCAGACACACATCCAGCTGGAGTAGGCACAGGGGTCGGCAGACTCTTCTGAAGCATGGGTTTGGTTGCGATCTCTATCATTACTCCCCTGGTAGTGTGAGTCTGCTATAAGGGTGGAGAAGTAGCGAATGGACCTGGGGTCCTGTATTCAAAATGAAACTTTATACACAATTTTTGCATTTGTGTTCTGGGGAGTCAGGTTCTCTCTCAGGTTTACACAGTGGGATTAGGTGACCCAGACTTCTATAGTCGATGAGTTGATAGTAGGATGACGTGAACCAGCATCTGGAGAGAAGATGGTCCCATCATCTTGTGATCAGATCCATCTTATTTGTCCATGTATTTGATTGTAGTTTTTGGCTTTGCCCAGCATAAACCTAAAAAATAATTAGGATAAGAAAAGCACAAAAACCACCTTCAGAAACCCTGGTTTCCACCCTCCCCATCATGCCCACTGTGTGACTTTTGTCCCTGTCAGTGAATCTCGTCCTCAGCACAAATATTCCCAATGACACTAAGCTGAGGATCATCCGTGCCAGGCCGGTCTCGGTTTGTGCCCCTCAGTAATAAGACGTTGGGGATTAATCAGTGGTCGCGTTTGGTGTTGTAGTTCCATTGTCAATTTGTCACGTTAATCAAAGTGACATCGGCTCCTGCTTATTCTTCACTGGACACAATTGTCATTTATTGTATTATCTGGGAGAGATAAGAGCTGAGGCGTATGTTTCCATATGTTCTTCAGATAAGACTATCTCCAAGCTTGACTAGATTAGATCTCGAAAGTTGAGTCTTGGTAAAATAATTTCAAGGAAAAGAATGGATGAAAATTACAATGGATTTTAAGGTACAGCATTGTAATTTACTGCAGTTAAATCCCGTAACAAGGACAAATACTACTAAAAACAGAGCGATTCCTGGAAATCTATGGAAGGGATAGTTATTGGAGTGTAAGGAGGTGGCTGATGCCAGAGAAATTCCTGCCCCTGAGGACTGCTGCTTTTATACGTTATTATGATATGTATTTATGTAAATAATAGTTTTTTTCCTGGAAATGGGTGCAATATTGTCAGCCACCCCTAAGTGTCACCAGTCAGTGTTAGCTGTCTCAGTTGTAGGAGGAACCTAGGGCTTAGAGAAGACAGAGCTGGAAGAGTTAAGGTGAAGCTGGCCCATAAGGGAGGGATATATAAAGTGGTGTGTTTCTTGGTTTTAGGCAGAAAGAGAAAATGATAAGAGGAGAATGTAAGCAGAAGTGCCATGCAGGAGGAAGTTGTAGGGGCTGGCCCATGTCACTGTGCAAACTAAAGGATGAGAAGTGAGGAACAGGAGGGCAACCGCACACCCAGCAAGTGAAGCACCCCATGTGGATAGTGGTGAGGTAACTCAATCACAGAGCTAACCAGAAAAAGTCTTCCGGGCTAAAGATCACAGACTCCAACAAGCTTACCTGTGTAAAGTGCCCTGACCACAGCGTTACACATTGACCCGTGTGGTTGGACAGAAAATATAAGAAGTTTTTTAGTGTACTCTTTCTTGGTAACCAGAAACCAGGAACCGCACAGTGGAAACATGCCTGTGGCCAAGAAGTAGTGGAGCAGCCAGACATAGTGGATGTCCAACCACAACCCATGTCTGCAATGTGCTGGGACGAGGGCATCAACCTTCTTGACCATGACTACTGCCCCTGGCCATGGTACAGGAATCATATGGCTTATTCAGTCAGCTCATCATTGGGAACCCTGGAAATGGGATCTCGCACAATCAGATATTAATGGCCAATCCTATAATTATCTTTTTCACAATGTAGGCAAACTGCAAAAAACAGAAAAACAATTGCTTAAGCTATAGGCTGTGACAAAGCAGAGGTAAGTACACTAATTTATGTTCTGTTCTCCCTATGTTTTTGTGGGTTTCTTTCAGATTCTCCAGTTTCCTCCAAAACTTCAAGACTGATAGGGAATATAGATTGTGAGCCCCAATGGGGACAGTGTAAATAATCTCTGTAAAGCGCTATAAACCATGATGGCGCTATATAAGCAATGCATAAGTAATTAACAATAGATCCATAGATACAGGATAAAAACGTTTATATCAAAATACAACTTGCACAGTGGTCTGTCTGTGTATACCTGAATCTGCCCCACTTTACTTTTTCTGTATAGATCTACACCATGTTGTATTGACAAAAGTTTGTGCCCCCCTCCACATATTACACCTACAGGAGCATTTCTGACCTTCACTTCTACATCCATACACATTATATGTAGGCAGCCCCTCTGCAGATATAACAGTTTCTACTCTTCTGGGAAGGATTTCTACAATATTTTGTAGCACGTGTGGGAATTTGTGCTGATTCATAAAGAGTATTTGTGAGGTCAGACATTGATGTTAAGGAGAGGTCAGGTTCACAATCTCCATACTCATCTCAAAGATGTTGAATAGGACTGAGGTCCAACCACTGTGTGGTTGATCAAGTTCTTCCATTAAACTCCCCCAACCATGTCTGTATGGACCTTGGGCATGGAAGGGTCTTCCCCTAAACTGGTCCCACAAAGCTGAGGCTACAGTTGTCCACAATGTCTTGTGCTGAAAAATTAAGTCCCTTTACTGGAGCTAAGAGTCCTCGGCCCCCCTTATAACAGCCAGGAGCATTATTCGCCTCCACCATCTGTACAGCGGGCACAATGCTGTCAGGGGGGAACGTTCTCCATTCACCAAACTCATCGTGGGGTGAGGGGCCGGATGTAATTCACCAGTGAGTGAGGGACTGGATGTTATACACCGGGTGAGTGAGGGACCGGATGTTATATACCGGGAAGGGGGCCGGATGTTATACACCGGGGAGTGAGGGGCCGGATGTTTTACACTTGAGGGGCGAGGGGCCAGATGTTATACACCGGGGGCGAGGGCCTGGATGATGTTATAAACCGGAGGGTGAGGGGCCGGATATTATACACCAGGTGTGAGAGACCGAATGTTATACACCGGGGGGAAGGGCGAGGGGTTAGATGTTATACACCGGGGGATGAGGGTCCAGATGTTATACACCAGTGGGGGGCGAGGGGATGTTATATACCGGGGGTGAGGGCCGGATGTTATACACAGGGGGGTGAGGGGCCGGATGCTATACATTGGAATGGTGGGGGGGTTGGGTGTTATACACCGGGGGGATGAGGGGCCGGATGTTATACACCGGAGGGGGGTGAGTGGCTGGATGTTATACACCGAGGGGTGAGGGGTCGGATATTATACACCGGAGGGTGGCTGGGGGCTAAGGGGCCGATGTTATATACTGGGGGATGAGGGTTGGATGCTATACACCGGGGGTGAGGGGCAGGTTATTCACCGGGTGGGTGAGGGGCCAGGTGTTATACACCAGGGGGGAAAGGGGCCAGATGCTATGCACCAGGTGTATGTGTTGGCCCCTGCTTGCCCTTTGGTTCTTGCTGTGTCACTATTTGTGTCTGTTGTATTTTTGTGACATTTCTATCCCTCGCTGTTACTCTGTTATTGGATCTGACTCGTCCGTGCACACTCATGGCCATCAGGTAGCAGGCATTAGAGAAGGCCAAAAAATATTTTTAGACGGAGACTGTGGCATATAAGCAAAGATGCAGCTGACAGAGCAGGGAAATGAGGCTGTCAGAGTGAGTATAATTAGAAAAGCCCAGGCCTGGCATGGTGGTGTGAACACCTGGACCAATTATAAGTGAAGACCTTCAGGCGGAGGACTGGGTGTAATCCCACCATGGTGCTCCCCTCTCACAATAGAGGATCTGCAGGGCACATTCACCCTATGGGCACCGGTGCAGAGGGATCCACCAGTTTATTGTCTAATGTACATTTATTGATTTGGCATAAATTCTATGAGTTTGTCCTCCATGGTCTTTAGTCTACGTAATTAGATAACAAGTTCCCTCCAGCAGGAATTTCCCAGCACAGCAGTATATATTCTGTCACATTAAGAAATAACCTGTCTTTCATTGATTTCTTAATTCCTCTTGCTGATTGACTGGCCAGATCTGGCTTTAAATTAGCAGCACAATGTTATCGAGGATGAAAAATCAGCAAGGATATAGATATAGACTATATAAATTATCATGAAAGATAAGAGACTGTATCTCTGGAAGACTAATAATAAGAATAGAACCTAGACACTTTTTTACCTGGAGAAAGGTACTCTTAATAAACTCGTGACAAACCAATATTTTTTGCACCAAACTGGTATTATTCCAGTAACTGCTTCAGCTCTGCTATATTTGCAGCTATATTGAGTTGGATATACATCTCTGTGTACCCTGCACCATGCTGTACACAATGTACAATCTCCTCTTCTTGGGCTATTGATCGTCTTCTGCTTATTTGCAGGTCTCTGGGCTGTATACTCTATGAGATGTGCTCCCTCACTCGCGCCTTCGACTGTCCGAAATGGATCAAACTTGTCTCACTGATCGTGAATGGTCCCAGCCCTTCCCTTCCCTCGAAATACTCTGCAGCACTGAATGACATCCTGCAAAGGTGAGAGGATAACCTGTACCAGACAGGATTTTGCCTTGGTCTATAGGAAAAATGTTTGGATTAATGCAGGGTACATTCTACAGTTGCATGCAAACGTTTGTGCACCCCTGGTCAAAATTGCTATTATTGTGATCAGTTAAGCAAGTTGAAGATGAAGTGATCTCCAAAAAATACAATGTTAAAGAGGGAAATAGGCCAATGCAAAAGTTTGGGCATCATTAGAGATTTGTGTGCTCAGATAACTTTGATCAAGGTTTCAGATCTTAATTAGCATGTTAAGGTTATGGCCTGTTTACTATCATTAATAAAGACCAAGTGATGAAAATTTCAAAGCTTTATAAAAACCCAGCCTCCTCTAACCTTGTACCAAAAAACAGCAGCCATGGGTTCTTCTAAGCAGTTGCCAAGCACTCTGAAAATGGGGGAGGTCCACAAAGCAGAAAGAAGGATGTTAAAAGTTAGCAAAGCGTTTTGA
This sequence comes from Allobates femoralis, assembly GCA_033576535.1. Taxonomy (NCBI): domain Eukaryota; kingdom Metazoa; phylum Chordata; class Amphibia; order Anura; family Aromobatidae; genus Allobates; species Allobates femoralis. Next base: position 101,132,645 of record JARQOC010000010.1, on the reverse strand, counting down.
AACTGGGCTTTCCTCAATTTGAAATGTAATTACGAAATGGCAGTTACCAGAAATAGTGGAGGTCCAGATAAGGTCTGGAAGACCAAGCAAAGTTTCAGTTAGATCTGCTCATAGGATTGCTAGAAAGGCAAATTAGAAGCCCCCACTTGACTGCAAGATACCTTTAGGAAGATTTAGCAGACTCTGGAGTTGTGGTACATTGTTCAACTGTTCAGAGACACCTGCACAAATATGGTTTTCATGGAATCATCAGAAGAAAACATCTCCTGCATCACCATAAAATTCAGGGTCAGAGTTTTGCAAAAGAACATCTAAACAAGCCTGATGCATTTTGGAATCAAGTCCTGTTGACTAATGAATTTAATATAGAATTATTTTACTACAATGATTAAAGGTATGTGTGGAGAAAAAAGGGCAGAGAATTTTAAGAAAAAAACATCTTGCCAACCATTAAGCATGGGAGTTGCTCAATCATGTTTTGGGGTTGTGTTGCAGTCAATGGCATGGGGAACATGTCAGGGGTAGAGAAACAAATGGATTTAATAACATTTCAACAAATTCTTGAGAAAGGAGGATGGCTTCTCCAAATGGATAATGATCCTGAGAACACATCAAAATCCACAATATACATCCTCAAAAGGTACAAGCTGAAAGTTTTACAATGGTCCTCACAGTCCCCTGATAAGCACATCATTGAAAATCTGTGGCTAGACCTCAAAAGAGCAGAGCATGCAAGTCAAGACAAGAATCTCACAGAACTGGAAGACAAGTCAGGAATCTCACAGAACTAGAAGACGAGCCAGGAATCTCACAGAACTGGAAGACAAGTCAGGAATCTCACAGAACTAGAAGACGAGCCAGGAATCTCACAAAACCGGAAGACAAGTCAGGAATCTCACAAAACTGGAAGACAAGCCAGGAATCTCACAGAAATGGAAGACAAACCAGGAATCTCACAAAACCGGAAGACAAGTCAGGAATCTCACAAAACTGGAAGACAAGCCAGGAATCTCACAGAAATGGAAGACAAATCAGGAATCTCACAAAACTAGAAGATAAACCAGGATTCTCACAAGGATGGAAGACAAGCCAGGAATCTTACAGAACTAGAAGATAATAATAATAATAATAATAATAATAATCATAATAATAATAAAAAATCTTTATTTATATAGCGCCAACATATTCCGCAGCGCTTTACAATACAGTGGGTTCATATATGACAATATACAATACAGTAGTTAATAAACAAAAATACACAATATAATACAGTAAGAAAATACACAATATAATACAGTAAGAAAATACACAATATAATACAGTAAGAAAATACACAATATAATACAGTAAGTAATTCCAGTAGAGAAAGAATACAGTACAATAATAGGAAACAATACAATAAGCATAGAATCAATGTAAAAAATACAATACAATAGATTAAACAAAAAATAAGGGTGACCTTGCTCAAAAGAGCTTACAATCTACAACATACAATATAGGAGAAAAAGAGCCAGGGTTTGTCCACGCTAGACCACAGGGAAAACCAAGGATGCAAGCAAACCTTTATTTACACTCAAGCCAACGCGTTTCGTGGCCACCTGGCCACTTCATCAGGGCAGCAATCAGCAATGTGACTCTCACAACCATACCAGGTGAGTGGATTACCTTTGTAAATAACACGCTGGTGTCCCTCATTTACCGCTTTAGTGCACTCCCCCTCTCTCTAAATTTTTTGCAGTTACAATCTACAACGAGATAGGAGTTACACAAAGTACAGGGTCTTATTACACTTATGGTCCAGGCATCTTGAGGAAATGGGGGATAGAAAAAAAGTTACATGAATGGTCATCAGAAAATCTGTGTAGACCTTTTGTGTTTGATGGAGTTTGAAGAAGAGTTATGTCGAGAGGGATAGTGAATGGGCTATGTACAGTACAAAGGAATTTTGTTAGGGAGCATGATAGGCCGCTTTGAAAAGATGTGTTTTTAGGGAGCGTCTGAAGCCGTGCAAGTTATGGATGGTCCTGATTTCTTGGGGTAGAGCATTCCAGAGAATTGGTGCAGCTAGGAAGAAATCTTGGAGCTGGGAGTGGGAGGATCGGATTTGTGCAGATGTTAGTCGAAGGTCATTTGTAGAACGTAGAGAACGGGTGGGGTGATACACAGAGATGAGGGAGGAGATGTAGGGGGATACTGCATTGTGAAGAGCTTTGTGGGTGAGAACAAGCAATTTGAACTTGATCCTGTAGTGTATAGGCAGCCAATGCAATGACTGGCACAGAGCGGAGTCATCTGAGTAACGATTGGCCAGGTAGGTGATCCTGGCTGCTGTATTAAGGATGGACTGTAGAGGGGAAAGTTTAGAGAAGGGGAGGCCAATTAACAGAGAATAGCAATAATCAAGGCAGGAGTGGATTAGGGCCACGGTAAGGGTTTTAGTTATTTCCATGGTGAGAAAGGGGCGGACTCTAGAGATGTTCTTCAGGTGTAAGCAACAAAAGCGGACGAGAGATTGTATATAGAAGGTGAAGGAGAGATTGGTGTCAAATGTGACACCCAGACAGCGAGCCTGCTGCCTAGGTGTTATCATGGTACCGCACACTGAGAGAGAGATGTCAGACTTAGGGTGCAGGCACACTGTCGTGCATCAAACACGGAGCATGATTGATGCACGATAGTGATGCGAGTGCAGTGGTGCAGTGCTAGTTTGGTGCGAGTGTAGTGCTAGTTTGGTGCGAATGTAGTGCTAGTGTGGTCCTAGTGTGGTGCGTGTGGTGAGTGTGGTGTGTGTGGTGAGTGTGCCTGGCTGTATGTAAGTGTATGTGGTGCGAGGAGTGTGAGGTGTGAGTGCGTGTGTGTTGTTTTTTTTCTCTGCTGTCCATGGTCTTGATGGACCACGGAACAGCATTCCTGCTATCCCCATACAGTTACAATAATGTTTCATTGCTGTGAAAGCAGCAGTGAAGCAGTATTGTATGTATAATTTATTATTTTTTCCAAAGTTACACTTTTCAGCTTGATTTTACATGTTTTTACCATGTCGGCAGTTCAGGACTTCATTCAGCACTGTGCTACCGAGGGGGTTTTAAGCCGGTGATTAAGGGGTTAATGAGACGCTGGTGTCATGACACCATCTGTCCAGGGGTTGTCCTTCCCCCCTGGATACATGGTGACATGACATCATGTGTCTGAATGGGTTAATTATTCTGTAAGCCAGGTTAAGTGTATGTCGGGTTTAGAGAAGTGACAGAATAAGCCGATGATTTGTGAATGAAAGCTTCAGCACCATGGACAGCTCCTCACAAATCACGGCTCTTTCTGTCACTTCTCTAAACCCGACATACACTTAAACCTGGTTTACAGAATAATTAACCCATTCAGACACATGATGTCATGTCACCATGTATCCAGGGGGGGAGGACAACCCCTGGACAGATGGTGTCATGACACCAGCGTCTGATTAACCCCTTAATCACCGGCTTAAAACCCCCTCGGTAGCACAGTGCTGAATGAAGTCCTGAACTGCCGACATGGTAAAAACATGTAAAATCAAGCTGAAAAGTGTAACTTTGGAAAAAATAATAAATTATACATACAATACTGCTTCACTGCTGCTGTCACAGCAATGAAACATTATTGTAACTGTATGGGGACTGCGGGGGGCCAGTGATTTTGACAGCACACGGCTGCGACTCTCGCACCGTGTGCTGTATGGGTGCGAGCTAGACTCGCACCCATATACTTTTAATGGCCCCTCGCGGCGAGGCAATCGCGGTGCAATAGCAGCATGCTGCGATTGCACTCGGATTGCTCTCGCAAAGCGAGTTTAATGCCAGAAACTCGCATTAATGTGACCTGTATCATTGAAAGATACAGGTCCGAGTTTAATGCGAGTTTTTCTCGCATTAAACTCGTGCGAGTTCAACGCCAGTGTGCTCCACCCTTAAGGAGGTTAGTGGAGGGCGGGAGCAAAAGAAGTTCAGTTTTGGAAAGGTTGAGTTTTAAATAGAGAGCAGACATGATGTTGGAAACTGCAGCTAGACAGTCATTGGTGTTCTTTAAAACCGCAGGGGTAAGGTCAGGGGCTGAAGTATATAATTGTGTGTCGTCATCATAGTTATGGTGTGTCCAATCGGGCCGTGTAGAGAGAGAAGAAAAGAGGTCCAAGGACTGAACCCTGAGTGACCCCAATAGTGAGAGGAAGAGGGGAGGAAGTGGAGCCAGCAAATGATACACTCAAAGAGTGGCCCTAAAGATAGGAAGAGAGCCAGGAGAGAACGGTGTCCTTTATACTAATGGAGTGCAACATAGAGAGTAGGAGATGGTGGTCAAGAGCGTCAAAAGCTGCAGAGAGATCAAGAAGAATAAGTAGAGAGTTGTCACCATTACGTTTTGCTGTCAGAAGGTCATTGGTCACTTTGATGAGGGCATTTTCTGTAGAGTGAAGGGGCGGAAGCCAGACTGTAATGGATCTAGAAGGGCTCCAGGAGTTTAGAGATGAAGGGGAGATTGGAGACTGGAATGTCGTTATTTGTGCAGGATGGGTCGAGAGAAGCTTTCTTTAATAATGGAGTAATGATCGAGTGTTTGAAGGAGGAGGGGAAGATGCCAGAAGAGAGGGAGAGGTTGAAGATTTTGGTTAAGTGAGTGGTGACGACCGGACAGAGAGACTGGAGTAGGTGTGAGGGAATGGGGTCAGTGGTGCATGTAGTGGGACTAGAGGAAGAAAGGAGCCTGTCAACTTCTTCTTTTGTAACTGGGTCAAATGTGGAGAGTGAGCCGGAGAAGATGTGGGTAAGAATGGGAGTGGCAGTGCTTGGAGGCTGGGAGCTGATTTCCTGGCGGATGTTGTCTATTTTCTCCATAACGTAAGAGGCCAGATCATCAGCACAGAGGTCGATGATGGGGGCCTGCACTTTAGGACTGAGGAGAGAGTGAAAGGTGTCACAGAATTTTTTTGGATTGTTGGATAGTGAGGAGATCAGGATGGTGAAGTAGGTTTGTTTGGCAAGGTGAAGGGCAGAGTTGTAGGTTTTTAGCATGAATTTATAATGGATAAAGTCTTCTGGTGAGCGAATTTTCCTCCATAGGCGTTCAGCACTCCTAGAGCATCGCTGGAGGAATTGAGTTTGTGATGTGAGCCAAGGCTGTTTTGTTCTATGTTTAGAGGTTCTGAGGGTGAGGGGTGCTTCTTGGTCCAGGGTGCTTCTGAGAGTGTTATTATAGTGATTTACTATAATTGGGGACAGTGAAGAGATGAGAGAGTCTGTGAGTGCATGAGGGTTAATAGCCTGTAGATTTTTGGATGTTTGATAGGTAAGGGTGGGCTGTGGTGGGTGAGGGTTGGTGAAGGAAAGAATGTTGTGGTCAGAGAGGGGAAGAGATGAATTATCTAGGGAGGGGGTTGAGCAGAGTCAGGTAAAGACCAGGTCAAGAGTGTTACCATCCATGTGTGTCTCAGAGGTTGAGAGCTGTGAGAAACCAAGAGACGTGGGGATATGGGGCTGTTTATGGGGATGTTAAAGACTCCCAGAATGAGGGCTGGTAATTCTGAGGACATGAAGTATATCAGCCACGTGGAGAAATGGTCGAGGAACTGGGTGGGTGACCCTGGGGGGTGGTATACCACTGCGACTCTGAGGGGAAGGTGATGGAATAGCCTAATGGTGTGAACCTCAAAAAAGGGGAATGAGAGTGATGGGGCTGGAGGGATGACCTGGAAAGCAAATTGGTGGGACAGGAATAAGCCAACTCCATCACCATGTCTGTTCCCAGGTCTTGGTGAATGGGAGTAGTGCAGGTCGCCATGAGAAATAGCAGCAGGTGAAGCAGTGTCAGAATCCTAGATCCAAGTTTCAGTGAGGGCCAGGAGATTGAGAGAGTTAGTGAGAAAGTAGTTATGAATGAAGGGAAGTTTGTTGCATACAGACCGTGGATTCCAGAGAGCGCAATTAAAAGAGGGAGACAAAGGTGTGGAGGTAATGCTAATAAGGTTAGTGGGGTTTCTGTGTGAGGTGGGAGAGGGGTTGAAGTTAGCAAAGGGCGGAACAGGGTTCAGAGAGATATCACCTGACAGGAGCACCAGTAAAAAGAGAAAGAGCAAATAGTTTTTGAAAATGAGCCAGGAATCTCATAGAAGTGGAAGACTATCCAGGAATCTCACAGAAGTGGAAGCCGAGACAGGAACCTCACAGAACTCGAAGACATTTCCAAGGATGTATGGGTGAAATTCCCTCAAACAAAAATTGAAAGACTCTTGGCTGCTATAAAAAGCGTTTACAAGCTGTAATACTTTCAAAAGGGGGTGCTGTGGCGCCACACATGGTTAGGCGTCACAGTGGGGTATTGCACTCGTAAAAGTGGTGTAATTTTTCCCAACTGCAAGTGGATGCTGGGCTGGTGGGTGGGACCCATTTCTGCACTCCCACACTAGACTAGTGGTGGGAGGTTACCCGGGAGGGATCTAGCACCTCCAGGGAGAGTGAGGAGAAGAGAGTTGGAGAGGGGTTGAGGAGGAGTGTGGAGCGAGGCGGAAGGTCAAACAGGACAGCTCCAGGCTGATCCTGAGGGAAGATGAAAGGGGATCCTGAGAGAGGGTGCCTGATGCGTGAGTCTGGGTCAGATGGAGAAAGGGAGAACCCCAGCATGGAGTGACCATACTCCAGGGAATTCCCCAGTCCACCACGGGAACGCCGGACCTGAGGAAACGGCCAAAGTCCACCTCTGAAGTCGTTGCTGCGATCTGTTCACTGGCTGCCGCACCCTGCCAGACGGAGCGTTCTGCCTGCTTCTTCACTTTGAGGGAGGGGAGCCCCAAGACTACCTTCAAGGAGTAATTGAGTATAGACTCATCCTAGGCGGGGAAGAAAGGACATGGGTTCGTCAACTAAGGCATACCACGGGTACCACCATACCACCTGGCATCCACTTGAAGCCACCCGTAGAGCTACCTGTTTCTTTAACAACTGTTGCTGAACTGTGGACTTGTATGATGATGACTTTTACAGTAAAGTACCCGGGAGAGTGACTTTGCCTCCATGTCTTTGTGCCAACAAATTCAACCTCTTTTTTTACAGCAACGCTGCCCCGGAGGATCAGCTCCACCTGTAGGGATCTTTGCCATCCTTGCAGCGATACCATCGCCCTCCGGAGGACTGTGGTGGCGCTGGTGATACCTCACCAGGTAGCACAGGTGGCGTCACGTGACAATAACTCTTATGCCCTGTACATAACCCCTTATTGAAATGTCACCCAGGCCACGAGTTCAGGCACCGCCACCCGTGACATCTCCGTGAACCCCTCCTAGCCTGATACCCGAGTACCCCAGGGCCTGGGGCTCGACAGTGCCACTAGGTACTAACCACGCAGGGTGATGAAAATTTTGCATTTTCCGTTAATTTTAAAATGTAAAAGATGATTTTTTTACCTTAAACACATAGGAAATGTGCTTTATGCCTTTTAGAGATCATTTCATCTTCAACTTGCTTAACAATAACAGTACTTTTGACCAGGGGTGCCCAGACTTTTGCATGCCACTGAATTTCTCCTTTTACAGCCCACCCTTTTATGGATCCCATACACAGTAGGTAAAAGTCTGTTGAACCCACCGATTTTGGCATTTAATTTGTACGGGGGCTTCTTTACTGACCACTGATATATGATGCTGGGGAGAGAAGGATCAGGCAATTGTTGATCCTTTCATTTTCAGGGGAGATAAGTCGCTGTCAGAAGGGTCTGGCATCAGCTTTCTCTATTCTCCCTGTTGAAAACCCCTAAATGCTCAGCTGAGCGTTTAAGCATATAGGAGAGTTAATAGGAATAGCGGTCTATCAATAGTTATCTCATGTGTATGTATAAAACGAGAGTGCAGCTTCTAGTTTAATTCTTTATATGTTCCGGATGTTGCAGCATCCTTAGTTGATGACTAATGATGCTGTGACTTCCAAAACGCGTAGAGAATTAATCTTGAATCTTCTTCGGCACGGCTGTACACAGAGATTTATCTTCTATAAAGAAGTTTGCAAGTTTGTGAAGCTGGACACTCATTTTATACATATACAACGTCCTGGCAGGACCGGATTCGTGCTCCATACAGCAACCAGACTTAATAATTTCCTTTTTATATCTTATGTATGGCCAGCGTAAATTTCTGTTTGCATGATGCAATTTTGCTGCTTTTTCCCCCAATATTGCCATAAAGTCATCTAATTTTTACCATGATTTTAGAAAATTGGAATAACAAATGCAGCGTGATTGCATAATATGAACAGGATCTAAGACTCCAAGACACAAGCTCAGACTATTAATGCAACAATAAAGGGACAGACACAAAAATTCATAGCGTGTTCCACATTTTATAAAATCTCATCCACTTTCTTGGTGCAATACACAGGTACAGCGGGATGGAAAGGGAGAGGAAGACCCTGCTGATAAGGAGCAGGGGATGGGACACCTCCTGACATTAACCTGTGTCTGCATCCTGTGCTGCCTATTATCCTTAAGTACAGTGGCGTAACATCACCTGTGCGGGCCCAGGTGCAGCATTTGTATCGGGGCCCCTTAGGTGAGGAGCGGGCGTTGGGTGCTAGTGTGAACTTTTTGCCCTCCTGCACAGTTGAAGAGTGGGGGGGGTGCGTGTGGGTACTAGTGATGGATATTGCAGGTGGACTTGCCTTTATGTGGCCTCCCGCGGTCAGCTGCCCCGCCGTTAAGAGGAGAGGAGGGGCGGGCGCAGCTACAGGAAGTGAAGCTTCACTCACTTCCTGTCCTCCCTCCTCTCCTCGGGAACCAGTGATCGCGGCGGGCAGCTGGAAGCACGGGATCCCCTGCAGGAAGGTGCGGGCCCCCCTACAGGGGCGGGCCCGATCTCAGCGCAACTGCTGTGACCGCGATTATTACGCCACTGCTTAAGTAGGTCCTTTACCCCCCTTCCCCCAGCCACCATCATGTGCATATTCCCTGAAGCTATCTCTCCACTCACCCTGGCTAGTGGGAAGGCCGGTGAGTGCACTAGATGTCACCACTGTTGTAATAAAACACAGGAGAACATACACCATAAATTATACAACATAAACTTTAGAGCTGCAGCCAAACACCAGGGCTGCAGAGGACAAGGCTCCAAGCAGCAGATCTACAGCAGCCTCAAGAGACCTCCTCACTCCATGGTGCTCAGCCTAGAAAGAATTTATTACCGGCGACAGGTGATGAATCATGTGACTATTTAAAAATAAGGGGAGTGGTCACAAACTAGTAGTAGCTGAGATGAACTAACCTGGAGCTACCAGCAAGAAAAATGTAATTAACCCTTGCTAGTCTAAACGAAATTCATCACAGAGCTATCACACGTCACCAAATAGCGGGAGATAATTGGGCCAGATTATTGTGTTATTACGATTTTTTCCTTCAACAATATGTGTTTTTGGGGCAGATATGATTAAGCTTTATATATATATCTATATATATATATATATATTATATATATATATCTATCTATCTATCTATCTATCTATCTATCTATATGTGGAGCCCCAAGGGACGTGGGGTACTCGGTACCGGACCGATCTGCTGTTGGGGATGTCACTGGTGGCCTGGTCCGGACCGTGTCCCTGGCTCAGCACAATAAAAGGGGAATATTTACAAGGGAGATTGTCACGGGTGACGCCACCCACTTGGTGCGGCCAGTGATGAGGCCGCCGCTGCTGCAGAACCTCCGGGGGTGATGGAATGGCAGCGAGGATGGTATAGTTCTAGTGGGGAGAACTGTGTCCCCCGGGGCAGTAAGGAGTTAAAGTCTGTTGTGTGTGAGACTGTTGGAGCACACTTACTTTGCAGCTGCAGGGATCTCTCCTCCTGGCTGGTGCTGACAGGCTGTGGCTCTGCAGGTTGAGGTCGTGCTGATGCAAGCCTGTATGGGAGAAAGGGTCTGCAGATGGAAGCAGGCAGGAGACAATGCAGGGTTTCCAAAGCTTTACTTAGTTCCTTCAGTCAGCTTACAAGTTAGTTGTTACACAGTTCTTAACATTCAGTTGCATTCTCCCTTTCCGGGTTCCCTTTCCTCCTGCAGCCAGGCTCCTCTCTCCTTGTGACCCCTCACACAGTCTTTAAGTGTACCTTTCCGGGCTATTACTCTCTCTCTCCGTCTTACACGGGTGTATGCGGACGCTGAACAGTATATCGGTGACTCGGGCTTCTGTGAGTCCTAGTGTGTCACTGAGCTGCCTGTTCTTTGGGTTAGGAACTCCAGCATGAAACTGAAGCTCCCCGTCAGTGAATCTGGGGATACCGGGTAAATCGTCGGTCCCCTTCAGAGCTGACACTCTGCCTTAGCCCAGCCTGCAACAGTCCTCTAGCATGAGGCTCTGCCAGGCTCCTTCCTCTGTTTCCTTCGGTATCTAGGAGGGCTTTTCCACCTGCTGTTAGTAGCTCCAGCTGCTGTCTAGGGCACGGGTTGCACCGTCCCTTCTCTGTCACACTCCTGGTGGTTTCAGCATCTTGGACGGGCTTTCCCCCCCATCTGGCTCGCATTGGCTCAGTACGGGTCTGCGCTCCTCAGCTTAGGCTCTTCCAGGACGTGTGATCTCTTTCTGTCTTTTCATCTCAGCACCATGGCTTACTCCTAGGTCTTTGCATCTCAGCTACTTCAGCCTACTAACTTCCTTCACTCCTCCCCCTCTCTATATACTGTCAGTCACCTGACTTTCTGGTGTGCCCAACCCACTCCTCATCCACCACTCCTCTGGTCTCATATAGTATCTGACCTCAGAGCTGGATGTAACCCCTTCTTCTATGCGTGGGGATGTGGGCTGTGAGGGTGTAGTGTTTACTGTGTCCTAACTGCCTGGCTGCAGTTCCCTTTGTGGCCACCTGGACGCAGGGGCGCCACATTCTCCCGGAGTTAAACAGCGCGTCCGCGCGCGACTCGACATTGGTTACCCTGAAAACATTTTTATATTATATAACAGTAAACATTATGGATTCTTGTTTCTTCCCGTCCGGGAGGCACGATTCTTGGAACGTTGCATTAACTATAAACATAAGTGCATGGGTATGTATACTCATCATTACCCTCTTTTCTCTATAAAAGACATTAGAAGACATTACTTCGTATAAAAGTATAAAATTCTCTCTTCTTTTCAAAAAGTGCTAAAACTTTCAAAAATTCTCAAAAAGTGCGAAAGTCTCAAAAAGCAGCTTCAAAGTTCAAAATGCAGAGTTCGTGCATTAATTCTCAGGTGCATTTGGTCTTAAAACCAAAAGGGGAGCACACAAGTGTGCTCAACTATTTACAAAGAAAGTTCGTATCAAGTCATTGTTCATGATATTAAATGTTCAGGTAAAACATATAAGACAGACAGGGGAATGCTAACATTCACTCAGGTAAGGTTGGGGGAGCAATAAGGAACAATGTACATTCACACTTACAGTATCTTCATCTGTTCTTCTAAGGACCCGTGTTCACTCCTTCTTTTCTTCCATCTTGACCTTCCACGGAAGTGTTGTTAGTCCTTTCTTCCTGGGGAACATCTCAAGTTCTTGCAGGGCCTCTATTGTCTTAGGCGCTGGTATCAGGGGCTCCGGCAGCTTCAGGAACCCTTCCGGTAAAGCTCCGAGCGGGTCGGCTTCCTTCCACGCCTTGTTCGGTATAGGCGGCGGGGTGGTTACATCTACTAGGATTGCCGTTCGGCCTTCGGCCTCGCTCTCTGCACGTCCGTGCGGCTCCTCGACCCAGCCGGGTCGCTGCAGCTGGACTTCATAGTTCGGGCTGCGGTCAATGTCTATCTGGATCCGGGTTCTATTAGCCTCCTGAACCCGTGTCATCCTTGGGGGCAGCCGCCGTACACCCCTCCAGGTGTCTAGGACGTGAGGACGTTCTTCTCCTCCTTCAGCCATCTCTCCTCGGTCACACGGGGTCTCTCCTCGGCTGGGTTCCTCCACTAAATCTTTCTGTGGGCCCTCCGGGATCACGCGTGGTCTTCCGGGTGGAGTGCTGGTTGCTGCGTCCTCCGCTTCCGTCCTCGTGTACTGGAATGGCGATTCCTTCTTTTCCGGTTGCCTGCTCCGCCCCCTCCTGATGACGATTTTCTTCTTCGTTCGCGCCAGTTTCTTGGTAGGAGGGTCTAGGGGCGGCGGCTCTTCTTTGAGAGTGACAGCTGGCTCTCCCGGAGTTAAGGAGAGCCAGGGCGGGACCTTCTTTTCGCGCCTTGGACCAGACCGGCCCACGATGGGAGGCTTAGGAACGCCCCCTCTGCACATGGCGCTAGTCCCTGGTGGCCGCCATTGGGGTCAGATTTTGGCGGGAAAAGTCCAGAAACAGTTCTTTTGGCGCACAAGGTCCAATTCTTTTGGACCGGGTAGATCCTGTTCGTGACGCCAGGTTGTAGAGCCCCAAGGGACGTGGGGTACTCGGTACCGGACCGATCTGCTGTTGGGGATGTCACTGGTGGCCTGGTCCGGACCGTGTCCCTGGCTCAGCACAATAAAAGGGGAATATTTACAAGGGAGATTGTCACGGGTGACGCCACCCACTTGGTGCGGCCAGTGATGAGGCCGCCGCTGCTGCAGAACCTCCGGGGGTGATGGAATGGCAGCGAGGATGGTATAGTTCTAGTGGGGAGAACTGTGTCCCCCGGGGCAGTAAGGAGTTAAAGTCTGTTGTGTGTGAGACTGTTGGAGCACACTTACTTTGCAGCTGCAGGGATCTCTCCTCCAGGCTGGTGCTGACAGGCTGTGGCTCTGCAGGTTGAGGTCGTGCTGATGCAAGCCTGTATGGGAGAAAGGGTCTGCAGATGGAAGCAGGCAGGAGACAATGCAGGGTTTCCAAAGCTTTACTTAGTTCCTTCAGTCAGCTTACAAGTTAGTTGTTACACAGTTCTTAACATTCAGTTGCATTCTCCCTTTCCGGGTTCCCTTTCCTCCTGCAGCCAGGCTCCTCTCTCCTTGTGACCCCTCACACAGTCTTTAAGTGTACCTTTCCGGGCTATTACTCTCTCTCTCCGTCTTACACGGGTGTATGCGGACGCTGAACAGTATAGCGGTGACTCGGGCTTCTGTGAGTCCTAGTGTGTCACTGAGCTGCCTGTTCTTTGGGTTAGGAACTCCAGCATGAAACTGAAGCTCCCCGTCAGTGAATCTGGGGATACCGGGTAAATCGTCGGTCCCCTTCAGAGCTGACACTCTGCCTTAGCCCAGCCTGCAACAGTCCTCTAGCATGAGGCTCTGCCAGGCTCCTTCCTCTGTTTCCTTCGGTATCTAGGAGGGCTTTTCCACCTGCTGTTAGTAGCTCCAGCTGCTGTCTAGGGCACGGGTTGCACCGTCCCTTCTCTGTCTGTCACACTCCTGGTGGTTTCAGCATCTTGGACGGGCTTTCCCCCCCATCTGGCTCGCATTGGCTCAGTACGGGTCTGCGCTCCTCAGCTTAGGCTCTTCCAGGACGTGTGATCTCTTTCTGTCTTTTCATCTCAGCACCATGGCTTACTCCTAGGTCTTTGCATCTCAGCTACTTCAGCCTACTAACTTCCTTCACTCCTCCCCCTCTCTATATACTGTCAGTCACCTGACTTTCTGGTGTGCCCAACCCACTCCTCATCCACCACTCCTCTGGTCTCATATAGTATCTGACCTCAGAGCTGGATGTAACCCCTTCTTCTATGCGTGGGGATGTGGGCTGTGAGGGTGTAGTGTTTACTGTGTCCTAACTGCCTGGCTGCAGTTCCCTTTGTGGCCACCTGGACGCAGGGGCGCCACATATATATATATATATATATATATATATATATATATATATATATTTATATGTCGTTTTTAATGCAGAATTTTGCATTTAAAAAGCAGTTGTGCTTTTTAGGCTCCCTGTAAAACTCTCGTCAGTATATGGTGGACTGCACGAAGCAAGAATTTTCCTTTTGGAAATCGAATTAGTTGTGGATTGCACTGCAAAGGATAAAATGTGCAGCCAAGCCACATAATAAAATAAAGAATCTACACGAACCGCATGTAATTTTATGGTGAAATCTGCAGAGAACAAATCTTCGCAGTATGAATTCAGCCATGAAGTGATGTGTCATTGCATAATTAGGTGCAGGTAGGAGAGAGCTGCCTGAAAGCTCTTGGAGATGTGATGCTGGTATTGCATTATTGCACCTCTGCTGTCATGTGAAGCTCATCTCCCTCTTACCTCCGCCTGTGTAGGTGCTCAGCGTGATT